>VDFB02210653.1:175500-219084 GCA_007258455.2 Sequoia sempervirens | reverse complement strand
TCATTTGTAGCCACTTGTCATTATTCCAATGCATTTGAATGTTTAAGAAAACATACACATCTCACCTTTTCCTCTTCATTTTTATGTTTCATGAGTTCACAAATTATGCAACAATGCACGATAATACTAAAATAAGCTTACATTTTGCAAATTGCCTCCATGAAACAATGCTATTTTACATTATGTTTCATCCAGTCCCAACACTTAATGCCTTGCATTTTAGTTCACCATGCCATCTTTGCATTCATTTTCTGCCTTCAGTAACCCATTTGCAGCCACTTGTCACTCTGTTACTGATGGAGCCAACTTCTCTTCTGTACTCTTCATGCATTTTTATCTCTTGAACAACATGATGATGTGAAAGTTATCATTGCATAGAAAATTTTAAAATATAAGAGTACCTGATATTGATGATTAGAAGATTCTTCATTTCATTTGCTTCAGTTATCATTGCATGATTTGTAACAGGGCATTATGTATGCCTATTCACTATCACACTATGTAATGATGCACTTGATTGCAGTTCACCTGAGGAATGGATCACCTATGATTTTCATTTCATTGCACTTGACTTGGCTGTCCTAGGTGATCACTTGCTTGGGTCTTAATGTCACTTGATGCACTCCTTCAAATACATGTTTCTTTAAGCAACTTGAGTCATTTCTTTCTCAATCCATCTTTGAATACTTGGTTGTTCTATGGTACTAGCTCTCTTGAAGGGCTAGGAAAATTAGGATCATAGGGATGGAAATGCTTGGGGTTAAAATTTCTCTTTTGATAATCATTTTGAAAAGGCACTCTATTTTGCTGATTGTGTTGATGAGGGACTGGGTTAGGCCTTTGCTCTTGACTGACCTATTTTTTAAGGCTCAAAAATTCATTGTTGAAAGTCTTTCCCAGAGATTGCAACATAGTTTTAATCTCTTGGATTTCTCTATTTTTCTCAGGGATGACATTTTCTTGGGTAGTAGCTTGATAACCTATTACTGGCACAATAGGTATAGAGGCTATAGGTGGTAGATTTATAGGTGACTGAATCTTAGGAAAGATAGGCATGGGCGGTCTAGGGGAAATATTTCCTACCCGAATAAGATAATTTTCAGCTCTTATTGCAATTTCATAAGCATTGGGAAATGTAAAACCCCCCATTGATTGAATCATAATTGAAATATGAGGGTTCAAGGCTTTTTGATGAAAAAGAAAGGTGTGCTTGGGTGAGGGTTTGAAAATCTAGGGAATTCTATCCTAGGTTCGTTGGAAATGGTAATTGAAATCAATTAGGTGCTCATGTGGAGCACGCTTGATGATTCTCAACTGATCCAACAAGGAAAGGTGGTCTGACTTGTCTACAAATTACCTATGTAGATCATCACCAAGTTGGTCCCAAGTGGCTATTGAATTAGCTAAAAGCCCTTAGAACCATTGGATAGCTTTTCCTTTTAATGAGGTAGCCAAAAATCTTAGGACCACATTCTCCTTCGTTACATTGTGCACTGAGCAAAGTGTAGCCACATCCCGAATGTGCTCAATCAGGGTAGTCTGATCTTCACTAGTGAAGTAGGGAAGCCCTATTAAAGCAGCCACCGAAATATCATCGTGCCTCACCAATAATAATGAGTTGCCTCTGTTAAATGGTGCAAAGGAAAATTTTCTTGCCATATGAGGTGTTTGAGACATTGGAGTTGTGCTCCTTCTTATAGAGATTATGGGGCTCAAATTTGGAGGTGTGGATTTAGCTCTTCTTGTTGAATCAAAAGTTCTCCTCGAAGTTCTGCCTCTCCTTCTAGGTGGGGAGAGCTGCAAGTATTCAAATGGAATTGGGATAGATTTGGTCTAGATCCTTCTCATAAGCTTTTTGCACTAAATCTGCAATCAAACCAGAAATTAAGAGTCACCAAGTATACTTTTTAAGACCTCTATAGGTAGAAAAAGCTGCTACATATACTGGACAATAGTTCACAATTTTGAAACAACTTTAAAGACTAGACTCTAGAGTCCCACCGGGTGTGCCAAAAACTGTTGGTGATTAGGATTGCACCCTTAGGCAAGTTGCATTTGTTTCTCCTGTCACAACATGGAAACACTCTTTGGTTTGTGGGTAAACTAATTGGAGAGAGTGAATCTCCAGAGTGGGTTGGTTCCCTCTAGTTAATCACCTAATCTATGAACTTTCAGGGGAAAGGGGAGTAGGGAGAAAACTGAAAATTGACACCTACAACTTATGATGACCAACCAAATATTGAGATTTTGATAAAACTTAACTTACAACACTTCCTTCAAAACAATTAACTCTCACAATTCACCTTAATTCATTTAGCTCATTAGTATTTTGCATAAAGACTCCATGGAAACTGAATACAATATGCAACCTAAACCTATTTGCAAATCCTGACAATAACCCACAACGACAAGACAAAGAAGGATCCACTAATCTAAATCATAAAAAAATCTGACTATCATTGTGAGCTCATGACAAGAAAGGAGAAAAGGAAAAACTTTGCTACTTTATTGCAAGTGAAGGAGTAAGGCATCAAAATTTGATTCAAAATGAGTTTAAAAAACTCTCAAAGTGACTAAGAGAGCAAGAAACTGGAAAATTTTGAACCATGAGAAATTCAAATTTCTTAGATTTATACCCAAGATGTGACCTTGTGGTGCCAAAATAGAAAAAATCAGGTTCACTCCCTTTCCAAAAAGTAACTCATTCTGCATTCTTTAGCTCCCTCATAAATCCTGAAAATCAGCCTCCAAAGTAGCTTCAAAAGGCACCAAAAAGATGGAAACTTCTCATCACCCAAAGGTTGATCCAAAAAGGCCTCAAAATCAGGTGCGAACAACTAGAAACTGAAATTAGAAACTTTAGTTTGGCATATTTTCTTCAAATTCCCCCAAGATTGAATTTAGGAATAGAAAGTGTTGATGTGAACTGAAGTGCACTTCCTAAATACATTTAGATAAAATTTAATTAATAAGTTTATAGAAACACTTGCTTAATTAATGTTTCACAAAGGTACAATTTTACAAAGCAAAAATAGAAAGCCTCTTCCTCTCATTTGATTTTCTCTTTCCTATCTCCAATCATTTTGATTTTTGCATTATATTTTGCAAAACATCAAAAAATTACATTGCGCTTCCACATACATTTGATTTTTATACAAAAAATCATAAAAAGAATATGCTCCATCTCATATAGAAATTCAACTTACAGGACTTAGGCAAAAATGAGAACCTAAAGTCACTATTTTGACCCTCCAAGGTAGATTGCATGAAAAGTTTCTAAGGAATGAAAGAGGGGGGAACCCTAATGAAGGATCAATGTACATGATTTTGCTTTTGATTTTCTATAAAAATAAAATCCAAAGGCTAAGGGTTTCAACATAGGCAACATGAAGTATTAGAAAGGCATAAAATTGAAATAGAATGTGATTAAAATCACATTGGCCAAGTATGGGGAAAAAACCCTAACACAAAAGGGCTGCCTTTCGCTTCATTCAGCTTGTCATTTCATCGACCTCTTGGTGGAGAATGAAGCCCTACTAAGCACTGCCATGGGAGATGAGGGTTTGGACTTTTGAGCCTCCATTTGAGCTCTCCTCCTTTGATTCTTTGATGCATTCGATCCTCTGTATTTGATGGTGAGTTTTTGACTGTGCTTTTCACCTTCCTTGGCTCTTTTCGATGAGAAATAAGGCCTTAAAGGCTGCGACCACCATTATATTCTAATGCATTTTTATGTTTCTGTGGTGTCGACATTTCCTGCCATACACATGGCCACCTATGGAGATTTTGTTTGAGCCACTTGTGATGGCTTGGCCATAGGTTTGTGAGGCTCCTCCATAGATATATGAAGGGTAAGTCTCTATTGTTTCCATTCCACTGTATTTTATCTCAATATAAAGCTTTATTGAGAATTTCCCTTGTAAAAAATCTAAATATTGTGAATAGAATTTGGAGACCATTGTATAGGTCGCGGGCCTCACTATATATTTTCCTCCTTTGTTGAATGAAACTAGGGCTTGACCTATATTGCACAAATGAAACGCATTTAAAATGAAGACATTTCTGTGTTATTGCTTTTCATTCCATGGGTTTCCAAAACCCTTTATGGCCATGGGCCTGTAGCTCTTTATTCCACCATTTTGAAGGCATTTTCTGTGTTATTAGGGCTCGAGCTCTTGTTGTTTCTCCTTTGTATTTGTGTTTTGACTTCAAAACCCTTAATGGGTATTGTGACTCATGAAAGCAAAAAAAATGGCCTCTCCATGCCGTGGGTATGAGAATTATAACTAGGGTTTACTTCATTGTTTGAATTTGAATTAAATTTCCATTTCTCCGTTTTATGGAAAAAACACTATGTAAACTCATATGGGGTTTATTCTAAACCCGAGTTAACACCATTTCTCTTGCACTCATTTGAAACCTTGGCTTGACACTTGGCTTGCTGTAGCATAATATTCTATTTTGAAAGAACCAAATGACATCATGCAACATACAAATTTTACCTTTAAATGTATTGTGTATTGACATGCTTTATTTCTTATCATGCAATCATTTGCTTTTAGCCATTGAAGTGTTATTGTAGGTCAATTTTGTTGCCTGTTTTCACTCATTTGATGCATTTGAATGCTTTATAAAAATTGCACCTTCAACTTCTCATTTAAATGAAACAATGCATTGTTATCTTCCTTTAGTCTAATGCATTGAAAATACTGAAAACAACACACATTTTATTCTACAGATTTCCTCATTAATAATGTTGTCCTGAGCTACATTTTGAGCAAACATCTAACTTTCTAAAGACACTCCTTTAGCTTTATACAATGAGTCAATGTGATGTAACAAATTTAACTCACTTCAGTGATGTTTTCAGTGATTCATTTGCAACCACTTGTCATGATTCCAATGTATTTGAATGTTTCAGAAAACGTACACATTCTCACCTTTTCCTCTTTAGTTTTATGTTTCATGAGATCAAAAATTATGCAACAATGCACCATAATACTGAAATATGCTTACATTTTGAAAATTACCTCCATGAAACAATGTTGTTTTACATTACATTTCATCTAGTCCCAACACTTAATGCCTTGCATTTTAGTTCACATCTTTGCATTCATTTTCTGCCTTCAGTAACTCATTTGCAACCACTTGTCACTCTGTTACTGATGGAGCCAACTTCTTTTCTGTACTCTTCATGCATCTTTATATCCTGAACAACAACATGATGTTGTGAAAGTTATCATTTAATATAAGATTTTGAAATATAAGATTACCTGATATTGATGATTAGAAGCTTCTTCATTTCATTTGCTTTAGTTATCATTGCATGATTTGTAATAGGGCATTATGTATGCCTGTTCACTATCACACTATGTAATGATGCACTTGATTACAGTTCACTTAAGCAATGGATCACCTATGATTTTCATTTCATTACACTTGACTTGGCTGTCCTAGGTGATCACTTGCTTGGGTCTTCATGTCACTTGATGCACTCCTTTAGATACATGTTTTTGTGAGCAACTTGAATCTTTTCTTTCTCAATCACTCTTTGAATGCTTGAGAGATAGCATGCCGGGTCTCAACCCTTGTGGGAGCCCATTTTACACCACATGCTTTATGATATTCAAAATGGATCAACAACATGACTTGTCCTATACCTACACATGGAAACAAACAATGTTAGATTAAAGAAATATATTATTATGATGTTTCCTCCTTGGATTTCGTCACACTTCTTGCTCTTGCTCAGTTGTTTCAATGTATCGATAATCAACATTCTACATTATTGTTGATGATTCATGTAGGAATGCTCATAATCAGAGCTCTAACAACTTTCAACATCTCTTGCAGGTTTACAAGGAGCTTGGGAGAAAAGAAAGGGGTACCATTCTAGAATCAACTAAAGATATTAGGCAATGATGATTATTTTCCTTCTTATGTGATTTCTATTTTCTTTTAATCTCTAATAGTGTAGCATGATCCTTTTGATACATTGTCTCAGATCCTCCCATAGCTTGTGTGGGACACTTGGTTCTTATTATCCAATGAATACAATTACAACATTTGTGAAATACTTGTTCAATTATGTACTTTTCGTTTTGCAAAACAATGTTTGAAACACTGTGAATGAATTGTAGAAGTTGAAAAACCAACTTCACAGTCCCCAAGAGCACCTGCAAGCAATCATCTATCACATGCACATATATTCAGAACAAGAAAATGAAAAAGTTCTGTAAACTCTCAGAGCAAACTTGTGCAAGCAAAAATCAGAATTCTTGATTATTGAGAATAATGTTTTACAAATAATACAAAAGCCTTCGAAAAGGAAATGATGCAATAAAGCAGGAAAAATCAACCCTAATCTTATCTTGAGCAAAAGGACAGCTCAATAAGATAAGATAAGAGTTAAAAGATAATTATCCTAGGAAATAAATAATTACCTAAGTAAACTTATCCTAAAGTGTAATTGAATAATTAATTACACCAATACCCCCCCATAAGTGCAACTTAGGGAGAAGCAAATTATTATGCAAATATGAGTCCCAGCAACAAGGCCTGATCAGGTACTCATGTACAAATGCAATGCAAACTAAATCAAACGGGGTAAAGGAGAAAACCACATGGGAACAAAAATCCTCCCCAAAATAGAATGCAATAAACTACCTAAGTGATGAAAAATGGAGGACTCCATAAGACCCCCCAAGGACACCATTCATCACAAAGATACATGAAAGAATCCCCCCATAAGAGAGGAAGAAAGAGACCACAAATCCCCCCCAGAATGAAGTAACTCCAAAAGAAGTGAAGAAACTGCATCTCCAGAAAGAAGTGAGAGGGAAGAGGTTGAATGAAAGAAATCTCTGAAGGTGGAATAGGTGCAGCCCAAGATGTCTCCATAGAAGTAGGTGTGACCTCAACAAATGAAGAAGCCAAAGTAGGTGAAGACTCAATAGAAACCTCCAAAGATGTATGATCAACTGGATCTTGCTGCACTGAAACAAAAGAAGCAACAGGAGGAGGAGAGAATGGAGCAGAATGCTTGAGAACAAGATTCGAAGTGAGAACAACAATGTTCAAGAAGCCAAATCTCTCCTCTGAATGATGATGCACACGCGAAGTGTGAGGAATAGCTGTAGGAACAGAAGCACCACCAGTAGCAAAATTGGTGAAAAAAGAACTACGCCAAGAGATAAGATCCACTATCCCGGTAGCAATAACTTCTCTACTCTCCAAGTCTCATTGATAACGAGATCCGGTGTGAACTCCATAGATCTCCATTGCTTTATGTGTTATCGATAGATGGAAGAGGACATGTGTAAGTGAGGGCTTGAATGGAAGGTGATTTTTGAAACTGTGAACCCCTTCCCTATAACACTCATGTAAGTGTTGTTTCCCATAAAAATGGGAGACATAGTGCAAGGCTCAAAGGAAGTGAACATAGACTGTGAAGATGCCATATGATGAGATGCTCCTGAATCTAGAAGCCATCTCCCTGATCCAATACCTAAAGAAGCACAAAGAGCATGTCCCTTCATATCTGATGAAGTATGTAAACCAGTTGTGCCTATGTTATGCTGCTCTAAAGAAGAATGAGGAGAAGAAGATGATGCAGACAACCTAGAAGGCAAATCAATCTAATGTTTCTGAAGAAGATGTTTTAGTTCATCAATGTCCTTGTAACAATTATGTTCTGCATGTCCTTCCCTCTTGCAATATGCACATGTAGACTTCTCCTTCCTAAATGATTTCCCCTTAGAAGAGGAGGGTGAATCTGAGGACTCCTTTTTCTGCTCATGAGGTTTGGAATCCTTTTGTTTCTGTTTCTTTCCTTTGCCTGTAGAAGCCTTCTGATCTCTGGGCTCTTGTGATGCAATAAGTGCCTGTGAAGAGGAAGAAGGTTTCACCATACCCATGCTAGCTAACTTATCTTGCTCTCGAGTGAGAGATGAAGCAAATTCATCAAGAGATGGCATAGTAAATCTCATACCAAGTGCATCCCTAGTGGCATAAAAGGTAGAAAAAAAAACTGAATAATCAGGTCCAAGCTTAGAAAGGATGGACAATATCAACTGAGAGTCTTCTTTCTGAACACCACACTGTGACAACTATAATCTAAGAGACTTGAGTTTGGTGAAAAAATCTTGGATGCTATCAAGATCCCTAGGATTTAAGCCAATAAGCTCATTCTCTAACTGAAAACCTCTCATAGTATCCTGCTTCCCAAACAAAAGGATTCCCAACTACGGTCCCCAAGAGCCCACATAGCGTTAAGCCTATCATGCACAAATATTCAAAACAAGAAAATGAAAAAGTTCGTAAACTCTTCGAGCAAACTTGTGCGGCAAAAAATTATAATTCTTGATTGTGAGAGAATAATGTTTACAACTAATACAAAGCCTTTGAAGGCAATGATCACGGTAAAGTAGGAAAAAGCAACCTAATCTTATCTTGAGCAAAAGGATAGCTCAATAAGATAATGGAGAAAGTAAGAATTAAAAAGACTATCTAGAAATAAATAATTACCTAAGTAAACTTATCCTAAAGTGTAATTAAATAATTAGTACACCAATGAGAATATCATAATGAAAACATTTCCTTTTCACTTCATGCAATACTTAACACGACAATTGATAATAAGCAACTAAACACATTGCATTTCTATATTCCACAATAAACTCAAACACTTGCAATGGTTAAACATCTGTAGAGGTAAATTGAAACTCTTCACCTTAAAATGAATCTTGAATAAATCAGCTCTATCAAATTGGCTTTGGTGAAATTTGATAACAACGAATCTTGATGATGCCTCCAAATACTTGATGAATTGCTCTTGAATGCACAAAATTTCCTTAGGAATGGATACTTGAATGCTTGTTATTCATGGATATGAAAATGAGTGGAGGAACCTTGTATTTATACTTACTCATGCTTAATATCCTGAAATTACACCACAACAAGTTGACATATGAAATCATTAAATAAAGGAGGCTAAATGCCACCCATATTGAAATTGAATCCTAAAAATAGGCCAAGGAGGACTAAGACACCCTAGGTGGCATCTTAGTCCCAAGGCTTAATTCTCAAGACACAAACTAAAAAAAGGGACCTATTTTGGTGGTTTCAAAATTAAGGTCCTGAGACCCATGGAGGACAAAGACGTTGTACGTGGTGTTTTAGTCCTTGTCCACAAATCAGGGACACACATATAGAAACATTAAATGATCATTTAACTTTTGAGGTTTGTCAGGATTTTCCATAAAAATATAGTTTATTAGTCTTGTGGATGCAAAATAGGGCCAATTAAGCCATAAAGAAGCATAAATAAAGCAAGGTGGGCCCAAACAAGTGTGAAAATGTAATGGTATGCATTTTGCTACACTACATGCATGAAAAGCTTAGATTGTTACAAGAAAAGAGTGGAACCTTTGTATTTATACTTGTTTATGCCAAATTCGTCGAAATTACAACACTACAAGCCAACATCAGATCTAGGAGAATAAAATCCTGCCAAATTTGAATTTAATTTAATTTTTAAGCCACATGAGACATATGACAAAAGTGGCATATATGGTCAATAGGCTAGGCTTTGGGATACATTTTTTAAGAAATGCTTAGGTTAATGTGAAATCAGGATCGGGGCCCCGAAACCTAGGTGGGACTCATACACCCAAGGTGGTGTATGAATCCCAGATCACTAAATCTAGGCCATACAATCCAAAAAACATTAATTTATAATTGGTCATTACATATGTGTCAGGATTAATCTTGGAAAGATGCATTGGTATGGCTTGTGGATGCAAAATAATAAAGGCCAAATAAGGCATAAATAAGCCCAATTTATTAATCAAGCCCTAGTTAGTGTGAAAGTGTTAGGACATACTTTACAACACCATAAATAAGGAAAAATTAAGTTCATTTTAATTTTAAAGGGCCCAGAACTAATGTGAATGTGTTAAACACATAATCAAAGGCAACATTATGCTTAATTTAATATAGAGGCCCAAACAAATGCAAAATGTAAGGTAATAAATTTTTGTCATTACATTTAGCTACTTTAGTGAGACGATGAACTTGCTTCAAACTCACAGTAAAGTAGAAAAAATTGCATCAAGAGGGGTTCGAGTGTGCCGATACTAATGGTATAGGATGACAAAGATCAAAGGAGATTTCCAAGCCCCCATGATCAAGATCCTATAGTGGTACAGCATAGGCACAAGAGGAAACACATGAAAATGATATAAGTAGCAACATCAAGGCACAAGTATACTCTACCAAAGACAAAAAGAAAGCAGAAAAAAAAAAAACAAAAGAAGGGATAGATCAAGCTTTGACCATTTTTCCGGCACGTTGTGGATCAAATCTAGGTTGTTTGTCCAAAAAAATTTACAAATTAAGGTCGACATGCATATACAGAAACCAACACATGCTCATAAGGGGAAAGTGGAATTTGAGCGACCTGGGGTGAGCCCAGTGAGATGCATACACGTGGTATGCACTCACATGAACTAACAAGTGGACTATGGGAAAGTCACACCTAAGTTTTTTCTCCCATACAATAACCATACCAAATTTATACCTCTTGATAAATTTGATAAGGCGCCACACAAAACAAATAGCAAGATTCATGAGGAAAGAAAGACTTCACATGCTTGACACCCATGAACAAACAAGATGGCTCGATAGGAAAGCAAAGTGTGTTATGCAAGGTGGCCATATAGCTGATGTTGTAAATGAAAAATAGTATAAGGTATGCCCAAAGGAGTTTTTCTTAGTTCATGTAAGGTCTCTTCTTAGGGTACATCATGCCTAATGTCTCAAAGAAGGGACCAATTGAATAATGAATTCACAACACTTAGGGGGATCTGATGTGTCACATCAAGCCACTAAGAGGAATGCAATATGCTAAAGAGATCCACACTCTTGAAGGACATCACACCAATGTCGGGACAAAGAAAAAAGGCATTACATGAAGTAAAGCTACACAATGAAGCATGTATTGAAAATACAAATGAAAAGGAGTTACCCAAAATCATAAAGGATCCATGGATTGAGAGTCGATTATGTTCTTGCTACAATGTTTTATACAGCTCCAAAATTGTCATCATTCCCCAAATACTCATGAAACAAAATAAACACCAAATAGTAAGGCGCTCGGAGTCAACCTATTAGCGGTCGTCAGCATCAATCTTGTTCATTGTATACAAAAGGAAGAAAATAGACAAGGGACAATAGTAGAAAGTCTTGAACTAGGGTCATCACCAAGTTAAAAAATGTTCCTATGAGAACTATCATTTAATCTCATAGAAGAGGAAAATAGTGTATTCAACTCATTATGCACTTCCTCATAAATTTTAGCAACCTCATCATCATCATCAAGTTAATCACAATGGGAGATTGAAGGATAATTTCCATGGGAGTTCCTTTTATGTTATAGTGTGGGTATAGAGTCATCATGTATTGCTTCATTCAAGTTTGGATGTTGATTTTATTTTATTTTTCTTTTTTTAACCTTGGAGCAAGAGCATGACGTCTGCACCTATGCTCTATAACATTTCTGATTCTTTTAGTGTGATTTTCAAGTTGTGTTTTTGTAGGAGCAAGTTTATCAATCATAGGTTTATTTTCTTCCCTAAGGGGAAGAATGGAAGGAACCATGGGGGGTTGTTCAACCACTTTCTCTTTAGCTTTGTAAACTTTTTTTTATCTTAGGAGGTGTGACATGATTATTTTAGTTATCTCTTGGTCATTTGTAGGAGATAGGAAAAGTATTTTTCATGGGTTGTTCTTGGTTGTTTGGAATGTCTTTAGGTTCAATCATAGTTTCATCAAGGATAAAAGAGTGAGTTGTGGGTGGAGGCATGTGTTCTTAAGGGATAAATTTTCTATGCGCTGCTTTTAAACTTTTGGTAAGATTTGAAAAATATTTCCTCATGAGGCTTAATAGGTTCCATAGGTTCGGGCCAAAATAAATCCAATGAAAAATTCCCATGGGAAGAAAAAGGATTAAAACCACTATTATGCACAGTGAAAATTTCATTACCAAGGGAAACTTTGGAGACATCTATGCACAATTCTGGGATGACTTGTGGAGTATAGCCATAGATAACCAAGCTTCACATGGAGTTGGTCCAACATTATGAGATGATGGAGAATGAGACATCCTAATTCTTTTCAATCCAATGGATTAGAGGAAGTGTGATTAATCCCACATCGTGGGTAAAGCAAAACCATTATCGTCTTTATCCATGTTTTAGGTTACATATGTTTCTTGATAGAGTTCATGCACAAGTAAGAATTCCTTGGTATCACATTCTCTCCACATATGGGATCAATTAATATCCCATTAGTGGAAGCATATCATGGAATTCAAATATGGCTATGTAAAGAGGATCATCAGGTGCATGTTTAAGTATATCTTGTGAGGAGAAAGCAATGTCAAGAGGCTTTTTAGTTTGGTCCTTACGAGGTTGAATTTCAATCAATCCAACCATATCATCCCAAGGACTTTGTTCGTTAGTATCCATAGGATCTTGTTCAACAATATCCATGGTGTCATCACCCATGTCAACATTCATCACATCATTCTTTTTAGTTTCTTTGACAAATGAAACATCATGTTTTGGCATAGGGTTGGTAAAGATTTTAAAGCTTTGGTTAGGAGGGGCAATGGATTTATTTCCTAGATCATTAACACCTCTAATGGAAAGCTGATCAGAATCAATGATGTCTTGCAGAAGATGTTTAAGATGCTTGCAATGTTCCTTATCGTGTTCATTTTTTTGGTAATAATGGAAATAATCATTCGATCTAAAGCTCAAAGGTACAAGTTTATTTGGATCATGTGCTCTAATGAGAGGAAAAGTGATCATTTTCTATTCTAAAATTTGTTACATGGTGTTATGAAGGGTATTAGGTAAGGGAGTAAATTACCTAGCCAGATCTCCAAATGTGAAAGAAGTTGTCTTCTTTATAGTAGCCACTTGGGCATCAACATGTTGAGTTGGTTGAGGGGGATTTAATTGAATGAAGCATTTTTTTTTCTAAAGGATTGGTAATTGTTTGGACTTGTGGATTCAGAATTTTTAGGATGGTTAGAGGTGGATTTTGTTTCACGACCACCAAATGAGTTTTGATAATCATGAAGGGTAGTACACAAGTGAATGAAGGAAGGTAATTTCATCATGCCAAGCTTATCTTGCATCTTAGTTTTCAAGTTCTCAATGAACATTCTTTGATGGTGAGGATTGGGAATTTGCACATCGATTTGGGAATAAAGTGATTGGTAGTGTGAAATGAAGTCAGTAACCTTTTCATCCTATTTTTGCTTATATCTCATCAAATTTTCCAAGGTCATCTTAGGGGTCATGTGCACTTGGAGGTAATTAATAAAGGCCTCAACAAGTTCATTGAATGAATGAATTGAGTTATTTGAGGAAAACCATTTTAAGATAGTGTCTTTCAAGGATCTAGGGAAAAGTTTAGCCAAAAGTTTGTCTTCAAATATGAAATCACTACATAAGACAATAAAGGTGGAAACATGGTTAACAAGATCTCCCTTCCCACCATATTTCTCAAATTGAGGAACTTCTACTCCTTGTGGCATTTGTTCTCTCAATATTTCCAAGGATAAGTGTTTGGTTTTGATGTATTGCGAGGGTTGATCATTATTGTTTTGGTTTAAGGTTGTAACTTGTTGTTGGAGGGATGCCATGCTTTGTAAAAGTGTGTAATGATAGCATCATTGTTGTTGTAATATGGAGGGTTATAAGGTGGTGTAGGGTATGTATGTGGAGGACAATTGAACTGTAAACTTGAGATGGAGGAGGTTTGATGAGATACTATAGTTGAAGGCACAAAGCTAGAGGAATTCCCAGTGTAAATTCCTAAGGAAGTGTTCACACTGTTGGTGGGTTGAATTGTTATGGTAGGTTGAGTACTAGTGTAAGTAGGGATGGAAAAAAGTATCGTAGAGGTAGGAATGGAAGTTCCACCTTGGCTTTGAGTCCATACCAAAGCTTGAGTGGAGGTAGGGATAATAGGGATAGTGTTGCTAATGGAAAACACAATGGTTGAAGGCATGGTAGTCATGGGAAATGAAGTATGCAAACTAGGATCCATATAGGGTTGATTATCAACACTATCAAGAAGAGAGCTAGGGAACCCAAGATCCACAATGAATGGTGTATCACAAGATGACATGAGTCTTGAACTACAAGATTACAATAGTATTTCTATTAGGACACCAAGTTGTAAAGCTCATACACGATTTCACAAACTTAGTGGACAAACCCAAAATGGAAAGAGGGTAAAGGGTAATGCAAGGACCTAAAATGAAGTGTATAAATGAAAATTTCAGATTATAAACAAGGTAATTTACTAGTTACACTATGAAAAAATCTAAAATGAAATGCTCTAAATGCAATTTTGAATTTAAGGAATGCACAAAATGAATCGATTTAAGCTAGATGCAATGAGCTGAAGAAAACAAAAACTCTATAAATTGAAACAAAAAGTTAAAAACAACAAACATAAACAAAAAAATAGAGTTTTTAATGCTAGAAAATGAGTTTAAAATATGAGATGGGAATAAATCGCCTAGAGGGGTGTATGTGTCCCAACTTAGGGTTTTTGCATAATTTAAAAAAAAAAATGATTGAATGTTATGCTTTTTGGATTGAATGATGTCTAGAATAAATGCAAATGTAGATTTCAGATGAAATTCAATGATGCAAGATGCAAAAGTGCAACCTATATGCACTTTCACTAATGCACAATTTAGAAACCCTAGATGCAAATAAACTAATGCACAATCGTAATGAAAAGTTAATGCAAGCTAGATCTAGGACTATGATGAACTCCAAATATGAAAAGGGGTGTTCACATTAGGTTCACAAAAATGAAACAACAAAAATAGGCCACCCTATCCCCGTGGAAGATAGGGTGAGATAGGTTTTTTAGGACCTATACCTATTTCCCTCAAGTTTCACTCAAGGAAACCCTAGAGATCTTAATCCGAATCTAGGAAAGGGGGAAAGAGATCTTAAAATAGGGTGTCCTAGGGTGTGATTAAGGTCTAAAAAGGGGTTCGCCACCAAGATAGGGATTGGAAAGATAATTAATATGCAAGAACTAATTATGAAACTTAATGATATGCAAGACTTAAATAGATGACCTAGAAATGAATGTAAATTAGAACAATAAACTGGAAAAGTATAGAGGGGCACCTGGAAACCTATAGAAGCTTGAAGGGAGACCTGAAATGTTGAAAACAATGAATTTAATGCACACTAGGACTCATATGCTAGGCTAGGTGATTTAGTCCCAGATTAGGGTTTCTTGGCAGGAATAAAAATTTGGCAGAAATAAGTATGAAACACCTGAAAATTGGAAAAATCCCTATACTGGGACTCATATACCAGAAGTGGCGTATCAGTCCCACTCAACTTCTTTAGAAATTCAAAGTCCAAATATTCTCTTAAACCTCTGCTCTATCTTCTCAACCTGATTTTCAGATTTGAATTGTTGAATTCTGCTCTATAGATGCCTTTTAGTGATCTTATAAACAAGGTGACAACTTTGTAGACTTGAAAAATTTTCTCCAATCTTTCTCTTCAATGTGTCTTCAACCTAAATATGTAAATCACACACTAAAGATGGAAAAATGTTGATTTGTTAGTGGAAAGGGGTTTTCCTTGTTCAAACCCTATTTTGGTAATCAAACCTTGAAATGAAATGAAATGAAGGAATGATGAATGAACAAAATGATATGTTGCAACTCACCAAACCCTCGAATAAGATGCTAAAAAAATGTATGAAATGGCTCCAATGGATGTGGATCTTGTCTCTTGCTTGGATCATGAAACCCTACACAAATGTTAGCTCAAAAACAAACATAATGCATGATGTCTTTGACATGATGCTTGATACTTGAATAATGCTCCAAAACATTTGATAATCAGCTCTTGTATTCTCTCTTGATCATTAATTTTCTATAATGAATGAAAGCTTAGATTGTTAGGAGAAAAAGAGTGGACTAATCTTGTATTTATACTTGTTTATGCTAAATTCCTCAAAATTACAACACTACAAGCCGACATCAGATCTAGGAGAATAAAATCCTACAAAGAATTTGAATTAATTTAATTTTAAGCCACACGGGACTCATATGCCAAAAGTGGCATATGAGTCCCATTAGGCTAGGATTTGGGACACATTTTTTAAGAAATGCTTAGATTGATGTGAAATCTAGATTGGGGCCCCAAAACTTAGGTGGGACTCATACGCCCAAGATAGCATATGAGTCTCAAATCACTAAATTTGGGCCATACAATAGAAAAAAACTAATTTTTGTTTGGTCATTACATATGTGTCAGGATTATCCTAAAAAAATGCATTAATTAAGGCTTGTGGATGAAAAATAAGGCCAAATAAGGCATAAAGAAGCCCAATTTATTAATGAAGCCCTAGATTAGTGTGAAAGTGTTAGGACACACTTTACAACACCCTAAATAAGAAAAAATTAAGTTCATTTAATTTTCAAAGGCCCAAGACCTAATGTGAATGTGTTAAACACATTACAACACTAAATTAAGGAAAAAATATGCTTAATTTAATATAGAGGGCCCAAACAAATGTGAAAATGTGAGGTATACATTTTTTTTCATTACGGGGTTAAAGCATTGAGGGTTGAGGGTTTAAGGGTCAAGAGGGTAGAGGGTAGATGGTTTAAGGGTTGAGGGATTATGGTAGAGAGGGATGGATGGAGGGAGGAGAGATGGAGGGAGAAGTGAGATAGAGAGGAGAGAAGAGGGAAGGAAAAAGATAGATGAGAGTTGAGGATCCAATGTATAGGGTAGAGGGTTTAAGGGATGAGGGTTGAGGGTTGAAGGGTTTAGGGTTTAAGGGTCAAGAGGGTAGAGGGTAGAGGGTAGAGGGTTTAAGGGTTGAGGGTTTAAGGGTTTAAGGATTGAGGGTATAGGGTTGAGGGATTATGGTAGAGAGGGAGGGATGGAAGGATGGAGAGATGGAGGGAGAAGTGAGATAGAGAGGAGAGAAGAGGAGGGAAGGAGAAAGATATATGAGAGTTGAGGATCCAATGTATAGGTAGAGGGTTGATAATTGAGGGTATAGGGTTGAAGGTATAGTGTATTGGGTTGGGGGTAGAGGGTTGAGGGGTATAGGGTTGAGGGATTAGGGTTGAGGGTCCAATCTATAGGGTAGAGGGTATAGGGATTGATGGTTTAGGGTTTAAGGTTTAGGAGTTAGGGAGGATTAGGGTTGAGGGATTATGGTTGAGGATGGAGAGAGAGAGAGAGAGAGAGAGAGAGAGAGAGAGAGAGAGAGAGAGAGAGAGAGAGAGAGAGAGAGATTATGGTTTACGGTTTAAGGGTTGAGGTATTAAGGGTTTAAGTGTGTAGGGTTGAGGTATTGGGGTTTAAGGAATAGTGTCAAGGGTTGAGGGTTTAGGGTTAAGTGAGAGAGTGGGAGAGAGGGAGTGGGAGCTAGAGGGACGAGAGAGAGATAGAGGGAGTGAGAGATGGATAAGGGTTGGGAGGGAGAGACTAGAGAGAGATATATTAGGGTTTATGGTTTAAGAGTTGAGGTATTAAGGGTTTAAGAGTATATGGTTGAGGGATTAGGGTTTAAGGCATAGTGTCAAGGGTTGAGGGTTTAAGGATAGGGTTTAGGGTGAAGTGAGAGACCTAGATGGCTAAGGATGGATGGATGGCTAAGGAGAGAGAGGAAACATTTAGAAAATAAACTTTTCCATAATATGAGCACATTTTGAAGAAGTTGAGATATAGCCATTTTGTATAGAAAAGCCAAAATGTGCTCATGTTATAATGCGAGTGCATTTTGGCTTGCTCTAAAAATGGTAAAAAAGTCAATACACTCATCATCTAGGCCCACATACTCTGATATTCTCCTAGTTATGCATGTGTTTTGACAAAAAAGAAGCTTTTTGATGTTGTTGGGAAGTGCACATGCAAACTTTTCACATTGTAACACCTTTGCATGAACTTTACACAACCTTTTTATGGTTTTCCAACTTAGGAAGGAGGAAATAACAAAGTTTTCATATCGAATTTGATATATATCAATTCAAGTCTCAATTTTTGTAGTGTTGCAATGTTAATTGTGATTGAGTTGTTATAATTTAACATTATACATTAGTTATTTGTATTGTTTGTAGTAATTCTATTCAAGAGTGATATACAATTGAACATTGAAAAGGAAACAAGCTTGTGAAAAACTCAAATAGTTGAGGAGTTTGATGCAACAAGAAACAAAGAATACATAATTGGGTAGAACTCTTCCATTCAAATGTTTGTTTATTAGGTATGTGAATTATTTACACATTTTCTTTACATTTTCCTCAATTATATTATGTTTCTTTACCATCCCTTATCATACATGCTTAATATAGTGCTTTTATTTTGTTATTATGCATATTCCATGTTCATCATTGTTTGTTTTTCATTATAAACTTAGCCCCTCTTGACACATTTTAAACTACATAATTCTTTACACTTGCCAATTACATTTTAAACCACATCTCTTTGAGGGATTTTGTTAAACCAATTGACCTACCTTGTGTATGCTTCCACATTTTGTATACACATATATATGAGAGTAGTTATAAGTATGTGATATAATACATCATTTATCAATCATTTTCTATGGATGTGCATACCCCTTTCCAAAGCTTCGATTTTGGTATAGGCATGGGGGATGTAGTGGAATTTGGTTTTACACCTAGAAATTGCATTTTATTGAAATTTTCTAAAGCCTTTTCAACAAATCCATTTTGTGCATATCTTGCAATCATTGTAGTCCATGAGGACATATCTGATTGAGGCATTTTGTCAAATAGTTCTACCAAAACAACTAATTTCCTTGTCTATGCTACCAAATTTTCCATGCATGTCTACCAAAGCATTGCATCAAACAATGCAGACAAGACAATCAACTATTTGAAAAAATGCCTTAAAGAAATGTGGTCTCATGGTGATGTGCATCACCATGAGACTGCATTTCTTTGAGGAATTTTTTCAAATAGTTGATTTCCTTGTCTATGCTACCAAATTTTCCATACATGTCTACCCATTTTTTTTTCCAACAATCCCCCTTTATTTCAATGATTTGATTGATGCCTGGATACCTTGTTCCAAAGGTAAGATGTCAAGACAAAAGTTGTGGAATGTGGATTTATACTCTTGAGCCAATTGTATCTTCGTGAAAGTTTGTAATGTCTTTTAAAAAATCTATTTTGTGCTTATCTTGTGATCATGGAATTTCATGAGACCACATTCCATGTTTTGATAGATGTCATACCCCATTCCAAGGTTTCCATTATAAGGTAGTGATCTCACTAGCTCACTAGCATGCCAATGTAATAGCATTGACAAGGTAGTGGGTTGTTTGAAAAAATGCCTCATAGAAATGGGCTGTTTGAGACTCCATTTCTATGAGGCATTTTTTCAAACAACCCAACACCTTGTCAATGCTACTGCATTAACAATCTAGTGAGCTCACTAGCTTGTCTATGGTACCGCATTTTTCATACATGTCTACCAAAATTTTTTTGTCAACAATTCACATGCCTTGTCCATGCTTCCATATTGTGCCTATCTTGCAATCATGGAATTCCACAAGACCACATTTATTTAAGTAATTCCATCAAAAAATCATGCCAACTTTGAAAAGATAGTGAGCTCACTAGCTTTTCAATGCGGTAGCATAAACAAGCTAGTGGGTTGTTTGAAAAAATACCTCATAGAAATGGGGTCTCATGGTGATGTACATCATTGTGAGACCCCAATTCTTAGTAGCTTGTCAAAGATCACATGAATTTTTTTATGGAATTCCTTAAAGAGATATGGTCTTGTGGAATTCTATGATTGCAAGATAGGAACAAAATGGAAGCATGGACAAGGCATGTGAATTGTTTGAATTTTTTTTTTGGGTAGAAATGTATGAAAAATGTGGTACCATAGACAAGCTAGTGAGCTCACTAGCTTGTCTGGGCTGTTTGAAAAAATTCCTTATAGAAATGGGGTCTCATGGTGATGTAACCCATTCCTATGAGTCATTTTTTTAAACAACCCACTACCTTGTCAATGCTACTGCATCTAGTGAGCTCACTAGCTTGTCTATGGTACCACATTTTCCATACATTTCTACCAAAAATTTTTGTCAAAAAATTCACATGACTTTTCCATGATTTCATTTTGTGACTATCTTGAAATCATGGAATTCCACAAGACCACATTTCTTTAAGGAATTCCATCAAAAAATTCATGTGAGCTTTGACAAGCTAGTGAGCTCACTAGCTTGTCAATACGGTAGCATAGAAAAGCTAGTGGACTGTTTGAAAAAATGCCTCGTAGAAATGGGGTCTCACCATGAGAACCCATTTATGTGAGGAATTTTTTCAAACAGCCCACGTGAGACCCCATTTCTATGAGGCATCTTTTCAAAAAGCCCACTAGCTTGTCTATGCTACCACATTGAAAAACTAGTGAGCTCACTAGCTTGTCAAAGCTACCACATTTTGCATACATGTCTACCAAAAAATTTTGTCAAAAAATTCACATGCCTTGTCCATGCTTCTATTTTTTGCCTATCTTTCAATCATCTAATTCCACAAGACCACATTTCTTTAAGGAATTCTATCTAAAAATTCATGTGAGCTTTGACAAGCTAGTGAGCTCACTAGCTTGTTAATGTGGTAGAATTGACAAGGTAGTGGGTTGTTTGAAAAAATGCCTCATAGAAATGGGGGATCCACCATGATCCCCAATTTCTAGCATCATCATGAGCCCCCATTTCTATGAGGAATTTTTTCAAATAGTCCACTACCTTGTCAATTCTATCACATTGACAAGCTAGTGAGCTCACTAGCTTGTCTATGGTACCACATTTTGCATACATGTCTACCAAAAAAATTTGTCAAAAAATTCACATACCTTATCCATGCTTCCATTTTTTTCCTATCTTTCAATCATGGAATTCCATGAGACCAAATTTCTTTAAGGCATTCCATCAAAAAATTCATGTGACCTTTTACAAGCTAGTGAGCCCACTAGCTTGTCAATGCGGTAGCATAGACATGCTAGTGGGCTGTTTGAAAAAATTACTCATAGAAATGGGGTGTCACGATTCATACCCCATTTCTATGAGGAACTTTTTCAAACAACCATGAGGCATTGTTTCAAACAGCCCACTAGCCTGTCTATGTTATCGCATTGACAAGCTAGCACATTTTGCATACATGTCTGCCAAAAAAAAATGTCAAATAATTCGCATGCCTTGTCCATGCTTCCATTTTTTTCCTACCTTGCAATCATGGAATTCCATGAGACCACATTTATTTAAGGAATTCCATCAAAAAATTAATGTGAGCTTTGACAAGATAGTGAGCTCACTAGCTTGTCAATGCGGTAGAATTGACAAGGTAGTGGGCTGTTTGAAAAAATGCCTCATAGAAATGGGCTATTTGAGACCCCATTTTTATGAGGTATTTTTTCAAACATCCCACTACCTTGTCAATTCTACCACATTGAAAAGCTAGTGAGGTCACTAGCTTGTCTATGGTACCATATTTTGCATACATGTCTACCAAAACATTTTGTCAAACAAGTCACTTGCCTTGTCCATGCTTCCATTTTGTACCTATCTTGAAATTTTCAGGTTTACATTAAAAAATACACTTAATTAAGTCTTATGATTGCATAAAGGGGTCAAATAAAGCATAAGAAAGGTGTAAATAGTGAAAATAAGCCTAGAAAAGTGTGAAATCTTGTTACAAGACTTTACAACACTTTATAATAGGACTTGATAAGTGATGAGAAGGTGATTTTTAGGTGAATTGTAATGAAAAGAGTCTAGAAAAGTGTAGAAATGTTTCACAACACTTCACAACACCTTCACAAGATTCCTTAATTTGAATGTTTAGGACCTAATGTGAATGCATAAGTTACATTGCAACATTAAATCGAAGCAAAATAGATCAAGCATCACAAGAGAAAGACCTAAAAGACCATGAAAATGTGAATGATCCATTTTTCTATGGTACACTACATAATACATGAAGCATGAAGCATACAAGCGAATGGTAGCATGAAGGATACACATGGAATGTTAGATTTCTTCCTCAATGATATAAAGCATGAAGCATGGTAGCATGAAGCATCAAGCATACACATGAATTTAATCCGAGAAGCACATGAAGCATGAAGTATTACTATATTTATATGATTGATTTAATGTTCAATATTCTTACAGGAGAATAATGTTTAAACTTTATTATATATTTACAATTATAGAAAAGAAGAGTGCATGGAAAATACTTGGATTTTAAATATTTGAAGTAAACCATTTACAAATATCTATTGAAGCATGGATTTATAATACAAATATGGACACCATTAATAAAAGAGATTTGTATTAACCAAATAGCCATGTAGGCATACATCAATATATGTCGATATAAGTATAAAGTACATATAAAATAGCCATACAGGCTTACAAGAATGCCATATAGGCATATAATGTCAAGTATATGCAATACAAAATATGTCCAAAAATGTCATATAGGCATAAAACAAAGGACCCCAATCAAAAGTCATTGCCCTACAGGTGAAGGAAACTGACGGGTGGCCTTTGTTGGTCAGGTGGATGATGATGCATATGACACTCATTTACTTTGTATTCGAGGGTTGCTCCTCCTATTTAGTTCTTAATCAAGATTTAATTGTTACAATAACAAGTAAAGACATTAATATATAGAAATTACATCATAAAAATGATATATTTAACAAAATAATCACTTACCGCTACCAAATGATCTCTCTCCTCAAGAGAAAGATCCGCATGCTCAGGATTTGGCATTCAAAAGTCCTATAGAAACCATCCAAATAGAAATCAAACTACGAATCAATAATAATTTTATTTCTCAATAATAAACAACTATAACAATGAATGTAATTTGAAATTTACTAATCTGCCTCCTACTCCCATGAGAGCCATCGAGCTATTGATTGTGGAAGATACAACACACTCTATTTCCTTATCAACATCAGGAGGTATTTCTTATTCCATCATCTAAAAATAAAACAATAAATTATTCAATCATAAAAAGTAGAATAGTGATGCAGGTCATGGATTATAATGTACGAGATAATCAATTTTTTTTTTAGTACTTATTGACTATATATTTCTTACTATTATGCTTACTATTTTCCCTATCTATAGCTTGTTCAAAAGCACCTATTTTAGGATTTTATCCATAGGAATTTTTTCAAAAGAGGGAGGGGTGTTTTGATCATGAGGGGAAGAGGATCATTTGATGGGGTGGAAGGTGTACTTTGAGACCACATTTCAAGAGTGATCATACAATGGAGTGGAAGAGGTAATTTGATCTGGACATGGAAGGATGTCATTAGATGAAGTGGGGGAGAGGGGATTGTGAGAGGGGGATGAAGGGATATATTTCTCTTGAGATGGAAAGATATCATTAGATGATAGTGAAGGGATATGTTGTTCCTGATTGGAAATGGGATCATATGATGGAGGAGAAGGGTTTCCTTGTTCTTTAGATGGAGTGGAATTTATGTTAGCATGCTTTGGATTAGGAGATGGACATAATTTGTTTGATATGGATGGTGTGATGAGGGAGGAAGGTTTTATGGGCTCTTCATCTTGGATAAATGGATTGATAGGGGATTCATTTAAAATTTAGGTATTAGGGTTTATCTTGATGTGGATGTGATGAAGGTGGATGCATGATATGGGAAGACTGCATCACTTTTTTTTTTATGGGGACACAACCACCTTTGCAAATAGTCCTTGGAGGAATTTATTATGAGAGACATGGGATGAATTTGCTTGGTAATAGTGGGGTGATGTGGATTTTAAGGATGTGGGATATGAACAAGTGTAATAAGAGGTGGAAGCTTCCATGCATTGGAAAATTGAGGATGAGGATGAGGACCTTGAAAAGGATTCGGAGGGGAATTTTGGCTAAAGACTTGGTTTTCGTTGTCAAAGGAAGGGGAAGGATAAGCAAGAGGAGATGTATTGGGATTGGATGAAGGTAGAGAGGATGGAAGCTTAGCATCTATGCCAAGGAGACATCTAAGCATGACATCCTTATAATTATGGAAGTAGTAGGTGAGGATACAATTAGTGGTGGTGGATGGGGATGATATGGATGGGACTTGAGGGGAGATTTGGATGGGGGATTGGTGGAAAATTGGAGCATTCTATCTATTGGAAATGGATTCAAGGTGATCCATAATGCTCTCATTGTCATCATTGGGATTATATTTAGGTTGGTCAAAAAGGCTATCCTCATCATCATCGATATGCTTGAGGTTGGTTAGAATGGATGAAGCTAGATTAGAATAGATTAGGTTGGATAGAGGATAGGTTAGATGGTTAGACATGGTGGAGGATTGATTGGAAGAAAGATTGGTATTGATTTTGGATAAGGATGGAAATTAGGATGATGGATTAAAAATGAACTCGGGGATTAGAAGAATAGGATATAAGGATGAAGATGGAGGATGGGATTAGATTTTGGGACCAAATCCAAGACCTTAAAATGATTTTATTTGATTAAAGAGGATTATCTATTCTTAAGGCGGTGAGTTATTCAAAAAAATACCTCAAATAAATGTGGTCTCATGGTGATGGACATCACCATGAGACCACATTTCTTTGAGGAATTTTTTCAAACATCTGATTGCCTTGTCTATGCTATTGCTTACTATTATGCTTTGATAGATTTTTTCCAAGCATCCATAGCATAGAAAAGGCAATGAATTATTTGAAAATATGCCTCAATAAAATGTGGTCTCATGGAATTCCATGACAAGAAAATGAAATTGGAAGCTACTCCTAGTTATTCGTTATGCTATGTGAAGTAATTGCATCACTGCTTATGTTGACTTTCTAAAAAACTATATTGTAATTGAAAATTTGTCATCTATCAACATCTAGTTATTAGTTATGCAATGTGAAGTAATTCTTTGAGTTTGAAAGATGTGCTTGATGTAATGTAATCAATGATATGGATACAAAATTAACAAATATATTAAGTACAATTCATTATTTAAACTCTTTATTCTATTACCTGAGTGAAGGTTTGCACTCCACTGCCATTGGGAGGTGTTGTCGTGAAATATCCAATATATACCTATTCAACATCCAAAATCAGATATTAGAATACCATTCATATAACAATTCTATTCACATGTAATATTTATAATTGTTTACTAGTTACATACCTCAACAGTAGATGTCATGGAGTAATATAGAGGTAGAGGGCTGATGAAAATAGTATGAACACTATGGCCCTAAAATTTCATTACAATAATTAAACTAAATTAGTTAATCTTGAATTTCAAAAATGTAATTTAATAAATTAAATTCAATGAACATGCTAACATTTACCTGAGAATTTTGGCTGAAAAGATATGTTCAACTATACAAAAGAGGATGGAGGAAGGAGATAATAGTGACCCATCGATTTTAAGGATGTTTATGGCTACTCTTGCACTCTTAGGGTTTTTCACCTAAAAGGAGAGAGATAAACCCTTAAAATCATTGTGGTTCACTCAAATTAGGAAATGTATGATGTGATTAAGGCTAAATTAGATGATCTAAGTGCAACTAAATGAACTAATTGACTGATTATGAATGCAAAACCTAAGAAATGTGCAATATTTGAAAACACAGTGATGTTTGCAAAAATCTTAAAAGAATGAACAAAAATGTAACTAAAACTGAAAAGAAAGATATATTTAAGAATGTGTACACCTAAGAAGCTAAAGAGGACTGGAAATCAATCTAGAAATCTGACAAATCTGATTTTGAGCTGACTGGGACTCATTTGCCACCTTGGGAGAATTAGTCCGAGGTTAGGGTTTTTCTGCCCATAAACTGATTTCTGCCAACTAGGTGTCTGGATCTGCATTTAACTCAAAAAGTCACCTCATGAGGGACTCATTCTCTATGCATGGTGAGTCAGTCCACTTTTAAATTTCAGCAAGTTCAAATTTTTGTTCTGCACCTTGACACCTATACAACACTTTCTGACGGAAACCCAAACTAGGATCTCAAAAAATTCTTGCAAAATAGCTTAAAATTGTTTTTCTAATGGGGGGTTTTCCTTGGTCAAACCCCTAGTTGGGTAATCAAACCTCAAATGGACAAAAAATTGCATAAAACCCTAGCCTTAAGTGTGTTAAAGACTATGAAAGTTTGAAGTATGTTAAAACGCTATTCTATTGTGCTAGAATAAAAAATGCAAATGTGACTTGAGTGATGCAAGACCTCAACCCTAGAAACCTCACAACATATCAAAAAAATGGAGATAAATGACATGCAAATGGAATGTAAATGAAATGCAAACCTTAATTTGAAGATAAAGAAGAAATGGAAGATGGAATCACTTTGAAAACAAGTCTTTAGGTGTGTGATATGATGGCTAGTTACATCTCCTCAACCTATATTTCTCCAGGATTCACCATAGGAATACATCATCAACTCTTTGCAATGTTGAATCTTGATAAAAAAGTGAGCTTCAAGACTTGCAAAAACCCTAGTTTACTGCCCTAAAACTTCAAGTTTGCTAATGAAACTTGTTGTAGAAGACTTGGCTTTAGAATTTGCTTTATGAAAAATGACTAAGAGATTTGTAAAATGACTTAAAATGAGTATTTATAAGCATCAACACCTAATTTTCCCGTTATTTAGACCTAAGAGGCCAACATTCACCAAAAAATTAAGTTGAATTAATTGAATTCGTGCTCAAAATTGAAGTTTCCCTCAAAAGGGACTCATTCGCCACCCTTGGCAAATGGGTCCCACTAGAGAGGACTCATTCGCCAAAGGTGGCGAACGGGGTCCCACTAGTGGTTTTTGGAGGTGGGTTTTCAAGATATGGATGAATTGAATGTTGTTTGTCAGGATTTAAGTGATTTCTCAAGTGAAATGGGCCTCTAGATAAAAAATAATGGGTCTTAGGGGCCTATAAATTTTGTTTTCAATAATGAATAATGTAAGGGTACTCAAAAGTAGGTCTAATTAAGCATGAAATTGTCTCTTTTCTCAAGAGTGTCCAATTTTCTATGCCCCATTTAGCCCCCACTTTAGCACCCATATGACTGTTGGATGTTGTGGTTGTGTTGCTGATATGTGGTTGTCCATTGATGTCAACACTATTAGCATTTGATGTGTTGAAGGTTGTATATGTCAAGGATATTGAGGAAATTGTAAAAGAAAGTATTGCAGGTTCCTAGTGGAACTGTGAAGGTCATGAAGGTGTCTTGTTCTGTACGTTGAAGATCAATTAATGTGGACTAAAGGTTTTGTTGTTGATTGTATCTAGTCCATCCTCTAGAAGTTTCAGAGGTCCGCATGAATATTTGTTCAAAATTATGAAGATTTGTGTTCTGATAGTGTTTTTGTGGTCTCTGTCAGTGTTCTTGATTAAAGTTGGTATAATTTTGGTAATTCTAGTAGCTGCGGATGTTTCTCTATTATTTCTTGGTGTTCTTGGATGTTTCTAGATCATGCTTTATGTTTGTGGTATGTCCACATTGATTGGTGTGCTCATGGTCAAAGATTTTTCTCTGTATGTTCGGTTTCTCATGTTCTTGGCCAACATGATGGGTGTAACGTGTGGTGGATCTTCGAGGTGAAATTAATTGAAGTATTTTTGTGTTGGAGTTGTTAATTTGGGTCTCCACTATGTTGTGGCTGACTTTGGTGGATTCACATTGAAAATTTATTTATAAATTTGGGCCAACATTGAAAATATGTTTTATATTTCTGGCTGACTAAGTTGTTGATTTAGTCTCATGTTGTGGATATATAAGAGTGATTGTTTCATCAGTGTAAAGTGTGCTCGATGTGATCCCATGTGTGTATGTGTGAATATCATTCGATTGTAGAGTAGAGTGTGAAGAAGACTAAGCGAAGTGTGAAGAAGTTTGAGCGAAGAAGGTTTTTCTATGCTTAGCTGGAACTGTAATCAGGTTTGTGTAGAAGCTATTTTCTCAGTTCACAATTTGGATGGTTTTAATTGAAAATTTTCTTTGGAAAATGAGTCCTCTTTTGTATTTGAACAGTGAGCTCTAGGCAGTGTGCTTGAATGCATGTGAATTCCCATTATTTCTCATTATACTTTTAACAGGGTATAATATTGTGGACTAACCTCCATCGTGGTTTTTCCTCTAACAGGGTTTCCACGTAAAAAATCTTGGCGTTCTCTGTGTTTCTGACGTGTTGATTGTTTATGGTTTATTGTTCATTCATTAGATATGAGATTGAGTTATATAAAGTATGAAAAGATTTAAGTATTTAGTGACAACTGATTCACCCCCCCTCTCAATTGTCTATCCTTGTTTTTCCAACAATGACTCTACTTGCATATGTAAGCTAAAGGACTCTAAACAGTGCACTTTATTACATAAAAGGATACTCATTCAAAAGATGAGAGAACAAAGCCCCCAATGTAGTTATCTGCAAAACCAAAACATTAGGAATTGCATTATACAACACCGATTTGTTAATTATCCAAAAATCCTTTTATCTAACTCCTAGGAATCTAATTCGAGGGTAGATGTATGTGCCCCCTTGATTCTGCTTGCTTTATAGAGGTGGAATCAAGGTAGCAATCTAGCCACATTGAATAAGGAACATCATACCATAGGGAATTTTGAAGTACCATTCCACATAATGATAGATTATTGATGATGTCAAGTGCACAATCAGGATTCCAACACATCAAACGACATCAAAAACAGATCTCCCTAGGTCCCATTATGTTGTTTTGAAGAAAAGATGCTTTATGAACTCTTAAGATAAAATAACCCTAGGTTAATGCATATGAGTAGAGGTGATGAAAATAGGTTAAAAGAAGTAGAAGAGAGTTATTTGTAACTTACTATTTCATTTTACCTTCTTGTAGTTGGAGAGTGATGACTGAGAGAAGAAAATGCCAAGCAGATAGGATTACATGCCTTCGTAATTAGATGAGCTTCGTGAGCAGGTGGCACGTGACAAGTTGTATTATGAGGTGAGTCAATTCTATAACTTTCGCCTTGTGATTTTGTAATAATTTAATGATTTTTAATGCATGGATAGGTTAATTTAGGATCTTGGAAAAAGTTCGCTAAGTGTCCCCATTTTTTGCAAAGTGTCCCGTTTCTTTGCGAAATGTCCTAAAAGGGTTCTAAAGTGTCTAAGGCCATTAGAAAAGCACACTAGATCTAATTTAACACACTTGCATGATGAAATATGTAAAAATTGAAGATATTAGATAGATTTTTAGAGCTTATTATTGTGATTTTGATAGGTCCCTGTCCGATCACGACAATGACTAGGGGGGAGGCAACTTACTTTTCTAAGAGATCACGCTCTAGTGCTATCAACAATAGAGACATAGCATTTACAAGCAATAGGTATCTATTGGGAATATTTGATGCCACCCATGAGATACCATGACACCATGCTCATGGCCCTATGTGAGCGTTGGGATGCCGATACATGTACCTTTCATCTTCCTACTGAGGAGATGACCATCACTCTCGAGGATGTACATTGTATTCTCTGAGTTCCTATTCGGGGAGAGCAGGTATATTTCTGGGGGATCAGTCATTGTGTGAGAAGAAGGTGGATATGCAGTATTTCCTAGGTGGAGCTCATCACGATGAGTGCGTGAGAGCGCAAATCGAGCTTCCCATGCTTCTATATTCGCGAGCTCCCATTGTTAGGTAGATTATGATGCATACAGTGGCTCTTGTTCTCAATCCTGATGGACGAGTGACACACTTAGATGGAGGATTGGTACATTTTATTTGAGGGATGTACGAGCACATGAAAGTCTATGCTTGGGGCCATTGCATTCAAACACACTTATATTATGATCTTGGCCATTTCGTGTTTTAGGAGATCGATAGTATGGTGCACTACATGCTTCTGCAGGTGTGGTGCCTCGAGCATATCACATGCACTAGGCCTATCAGATTCCCTTGTGCTATAGATTAAGGATATCCATGAGAATTCAACTATCCTCTATGATGCTTGTGGTAGTACGAAGAGTTGACCGACTGAAGGGAGACGAGATCTTATGGAGACCTTATCTACTCACTCTATAGTGGCCAAATCCCATAGGACAGCTGAGGAGGATGCAAATGGATAGGTTTTTAGCTGGGAGGCATGACTATGTTGTACAAAATTTCTATCATGGGTGAGTCATGCAATAGTTTGGGAAGGTGCAGACACCACTGAGGGCGTGACCCTTCATTAGGCGATCAGTGTGGAGTGCCAAGAGGCCAGGGGATACTATTTGGCTTACTATAGATCATGTTTGTGAGAGTGATTTTGATGATTCAGATCATGACCAGCCAATAGTATTCGACGTTGATGATGTCGATAGAATAGATGAGCACGAGGAGTGGTGGTCAGTGGAATGACCAACTCCTATGTTCCCCATGGATGTCCCTATAGGTGATGTAGGACTAGCACTAGATGAGGGAGATGAGCTAGAGGATAGAGTGGAGGATGTACGATATAGACCAGCAGACATATTTATGAATGTTATTGATGATGAGTATGAGTCAGAGGCTGATCTTGACTATGAGGCCTAGGATGGAGAGGAGGATAAGGGTGATGAGGATTATGAGGAGGATGAGTATTACGAGGAGGATCCACCCCTGAGTGAGGGTGATGAGGTAGCAACTGAGGATCGGTATGAGCATGGAGAGTCCTCACACACTTACAAGACCATATCACGTGTAGTAGCTATAGTAGACATCAACACCCAGAGTTAGAGAGAGGCTAGCACGTCCTCTATTCTCTCCATAGAGGATGAAGTTGATATTCCTCATTCGTCTGGAGACATAGGTGATCATGTTTTTGATTTTATGCATGTACTTGAGTATTTATGCTTTGTTTATATGTATATATATATCATGATGATGTTTACTGATTGTGTACCTTTTCTATCTTGTAGGAGTGATGATAGATTGGCAAGAGTTCTATCATCAGGCTACCGTAGAGATAGTTCCTACATCCATTGATGAGGAAGAGATGGATCCTGACTACATGCCCCCACCAATCATGGAGGAGGAGCTAGAGTCACTTAGACCTTCGGTGAGGTTATGAGCAGCATATGGGAGTGTGAGGAGATGACTCCATCAAGTTGAGAGTGCAGGATAGTCATTGTAGACCTCAAAAGAGGTTGAGATACTACATGAAGAGCTAGCATAGGTATGAGCGGAGAGGGATCAGATAGCAGAGGAGCATCTTGTGGTTGTTGGTAGAGTACAGGGTCTGGAGTATGCACTTAGAGTCAACAGTTCATGGTCACAATCACACACGACCATCTTACGATGTCAAGGGACCAGATCACAAGCGCTAGAGCCTAAGGGTTCTAGTTCTCATAGACCTTTGTGACTTTGTATATGATATTGAGATGTACATAAAAATTGTGATATATATACATGCGCATTTGATGTTGTTATAATTTTTCTTAATGTGTTTGAATGTTAAATGCAATGTGATTAATTAAATGACTTATGGTAAAAGTATTTCATTAATGTCTACATGATTTAATAGGATAAATGTGATCTAACATAAAAATTATTTCAGTTTCACTTTAGATACAACATTGATGATTGGAAGAGAATATGTTAAATTAAATACACCTATAACTCATATAAGGATCTAACTTAATATAAGATGAGGATGAATAGTCTGAATCCTAAAGTAATTATAAAATGAACTTAAATAATTCCCTTAGTGTTCAAGACAAACACAAGATTAGCTGTCAAGAATGAAGCAATGTGAAAGCTATTTAGAATGACATCAAATAACTTTAGACAACACTACTTTAACAATCATACTATTCAAAGAGATGAGAGGTAATACTGATGCAAATGCGTGGCATTAATCGGTTCCTTAAGGGGTGTTCCATCAAGTTCTATTAAGACATAAGCACCAAAACCATAACTGGTATCAACTATGTCAGGTCCTAACCAATTAGGGCTGAATTTATCTTTATCTTCAGTGTTAGCATTAGTATTGCATTGATTTTCATAAAGAACAAAATTACCCTTATGAAACGTTTGAGGAATGACATGTGTGTTATGCTTTCATTGTATTTGTTTACTATAGGCTTGGAGGTGCTCAAGAGTGTTAATTCACTTTTCATCAAGCATCTCAAGTTGATGCAATCTTTGGTATCTATAATTGGCGTTGCCAATAAGGTCTTGAGGAGAAATTCACAACATAAGAATTTCTAACTCCAAGGGCATGATTGTGTCAGTTCCATAAATAAGGTTATAAGGTGCAATTCCTATAGATAATCTAACACTCGTTCTATAAGCCCAAAGTGCATAATGTAATTGTGTATGCCAATCCTTATGATGTTTGTTAATAGTTTTATTTAGGATTTGTTCCAGAATATTATTAGTACTTTCGGCTTGTCCATTAGATTGTGGATAATATGGTGTGGAAAATTGATGTTGAATGTTGAATGTTTCAAGAAACTTCTTGACTTCATTATTCTTAAATGGGGTTCCAGTATTTGAAATGATTGCGGAAGGAAGTTCAAAGTGAGAAATTATGTGTTCGAATATGAAATGACAAATTACTTCAGCATTTGTAGATCTAAGAAGAATAGCTTCTACCCATTTTGTGAAATAGTGTGTTGTGATATTGATAAGCGTATGTCTAGTGGAAGAGGGAGGTGAAATTTTTCCAATAAGATCCAATCCCCATACTAAAATGGCCAAATGGGAATTTGGGCATGGAGCTTAGAAGTAGGAGCATGGATCAAATTGCTATGTTCTTGACATTTGTGACATTGTTTAACATAAGCGAAGTAGTCTTTCTCCGTATGTCTCTAATAAGATCCCATATGGATGAGTTTTTTCTCTAACGACCGTCCTCCAAAATGACCTCCACAGGCACCAACATGAGCCTATTCAAGGGCTATAGGGATTTCAGAATCCTTAAGACACCTTAGTAAGAGACCATTAAAGGATCTTCTATACAACACATCGGCGAGGATCATGTATTTGGCTACTAGTTTGCATAAATGATTTCGAGTGTTTGTTGTTGTGGGCTTGGGAATGGTACCATCTTTTAAATAATGGTATATTGTATCATACCATTTGCATGAGTTATCATGAGTTATTGTTAAAACGTCTTCTAATCGAGTGTCAATCGAAGGTTTCATGATGGGATGAATAAAAAAGGTGAAGTATTTTGAAGAATCGTGTGGGGATATAAGAGAGGTTGCACTAACCATAGCATCCGCATGTCTATATTTTTAACTTTTCATGTTTAGTTTGATATGTCCCATTGATTTATTTGATAACTAATTGCGAATCACCAAAGATCATGATATCTTTAGCATCCATTGTTAAAGCAACTCACAAACCCGTGATTAATGCCTCATACTCAGTTGTGTTATTTGTACATAGGAAATTTAATTGATAAGACAAGGGAAAATGTTTTCTATCAGGTGGAATTAATACCACTCCTGCATCGGAACCTATTCTACACTTAGATCCATCAAAATACACTTCCCATGTTTTAATATCAACGGTCAAGACATTATCATCAAGAAAGGAGCTGTGATTAGGAAATGTGAGAGGAGAAGGAGCATCAGCTAAGTGATCGGTTAAGGCTTCTCCTTTGATTTCTTTTTGTGAAACAAACTTAAGGTAAAACTCAGTTAACAACATCACCCACTTAGCTAAGCATCCATAAAGGTTTGTTTTGTTGAAAAGATGTTTAAGGGGATCAAATTTTGTCATGAATTGTATTTCAGCATTTAGTAAATAATGTCACAACTTACTAGTAGCGAATACAAGAGCCAAGCATTGTTTTTCAATTGATGAATATCAAGTTTCATAATAAATTAGGGTTTGACTAATGAAATAAACATGATGTTCTTTGCCATTATCATCTTGTTGAGCCAACAATGTGGCAAGAGCATGGGCTGTACAACTATGTACAAGATAAATGGTTACTTTGGCGCGACAAGTTGTAAAATAGGTGGAGTTGCAAGGTATTCCTTTAAATTCTCAAAGGCTTGTTTACAATCCTCATTCCAATCAAAAGGCACATCCTTTTTGAGGAGATGCATGGAAGGTAATGTGTGATTGGCTAAAGATGCAATGAAATGACTGATAGCTTGAATTCAACCTTGTAACGTGCACAATTGAGAAATATTCTTAGGAGGTGGCATGTTAATAATTGCATCAATTTTATTTGTATCAAACTCAATGCCTTTGTGAGATATGACAAACCCCAAAAGTTTACCACTATCTACGCCAAAGACTCACTTTTTCGGATTTAAGCGCATATTATACTTAGGTATTCATTCAAATATTTTCAGAAGAACATTTACATTATCTTGTCTTGTTAAGGATTTAACAAGGATGTCATCAACATAATCTTCCAAGATTTTGTGGATATAATCATGAAATATCAATGTCATTGCTCGTTGATAAGTTGTGTCGACATTCTTTAAACTGAAGGGAATCACGACCCAACAAAATGTTCCCCAAATAGTTGTAAAGGTAGTTTTGTATTGATCTTGAGGATTAATAAGGATTTGATTTAATAAGAAAATCCATCCATGAATGACAACAAAGCATGTCCAACAGTTGAATCATGATCATGCCAATATTAGGAAGCAATAAGTCATCTTTTAAAGAAGCTTTATTCAAGTCACGAAAATCTGTACATATCCTAATATGATTATTGGGTTTAGCAACTGCAACAATGTTTGAGATCCAAGGAGAATAATCAATAGGTCGAATGAAGCCCGCATCAAGGAGTTTTTCAAGCTCTACTTTAACATTCAAGGCTACATTAGGGTGCATTTTTCATATCTTTTGGTGAACGGGTTTAGCATTTTCAGCAAGAACGATGTTGTGTGTCACAATTTTTGGGTCAATTCCTGACATATCACAATATTTCCAGGAATTTTTTTTAGGAAAATCATGAAGTAAAGTTGTAGTGTCCTCTTGTTCTTCATCGTCAAGGCACTTCCCAATCTTGATAAAATTTTCTTTATCATCGAAGTCCGTTGGCACATCAATTGTATCTCCTAAAGGGAGTGCATTAGATTTAGGAACTTTAGAATCATACGGTTCTTTAGTGATATCAATTTCTTTTTTCTTGGTAACTATCATAGCGAAATTAACTTGTTTCATGGGAGTAGTATAGGATGTGTTATCATAAATTCCTAACATTTTTTTCAGAGTTTCATCACTATCTACATACTGCCATGATTGTGGTGAGTTCATATCAAGAAATTCAGGATGTTTAATTGTGAGTTTGTGTTTTGTTTGACATGTAATAGTGTTGACGTTCAAAGATGGTCATTGAGTAGCTTTTGTATTCTTAGAAAAAGAATATCCCAATACACTTTTTGTCTCTTGCATATTAGGTTCAATAGGAACACAAATACCTTGTTCATGCTTTCCACACCCTTTTCTAGTATATCCTAATTATTTCACAAGTTCATAGACTTTTCCATAGATTCTTTCCATTTCTTTCGGATTAGGCGGAGATTGATAATATATCTCATCAAAATTTGTTGTGTATGTTGTATTTTCTTCCAAAGTAGAGGAGATAGATGTTTAAGAAGATTGTTCATAATTTTGGGTTGACATGATGGTTGGTTGTTTTTGTTTCTCATCTTTATTTTGTGTGATTATGTATTCGCCCATAAATGAAGGTATGAATTTTAGGGATCCCCAATCATCACCAAATAATTTAGATACTGATTCTGCATCATTTTGTTTGATTTCCAAAGGGTCTATATTGGATGTTGGAGTTAATGTTTTTAGAGGACTAGTAGCTCCTTTTTCAAGATGCAAGTAGCTTTTAGGCTTGGGGTCTATTTCAACTTGATAAATGTGACTGTTATAGACATATTTCATTATACGATGTAGAGTCGAAGGCACTACATTCATCTCATGAATCCATGGTATGCCTAAAAGAAGATTATACGAAAGATCATAAGGCATGACATGAATAGGAATTTGCAAAGTAACCACCCCAACTATAATAGGAAAAGTGATTACACTGAGTGGTTGCTTTGTTGTATTATAAAATCCTTGAATGGATATAGAATCAGGTATTATTTGTGACTTGTCAACACACAATCGATCAAGGAGATTCATGCTACACACATTAAGGGAGAAACCATTATCAATGAGGGTTCTTTTGATACCTATTCGATTGAATTGAGCAATTATCATAAAGGCTTCATGTTATTTTCACAACTCTAAAAGAGGAAGCTCATGTTGATGGAAAGTAATGTTGAGATTAACTTGATTCATTCCATGGATTAAAGCTTCCACATCATTCAGAGTTGTACCAGGAGGAACTGCAATTTCTTGTAAGGCTATTTGAAGAATAGTGTGGTAATTTGGTGAGTTCTGAAGTAAATCCCAAAGGGAAATATTTGCAGGAGCATTCTTTAATTTTTCAACAAGATCATACTCCTTTGTGTGTGGGAGAAAGCGAGGAGAACTAGGTGGATTTGGTAAATCTAAAGGGGTTGGGGTTGGTTGTAGTGGTTGTGGATTATTGTAGGTGTTATATGTATGAGCAACAATAATATTACTGGATTGCTGCAACACATTGATTTTAGGTGGGTAAAGGGTGTACTTAGGTTTATTGGAAGGATGAAGTTTATGCAAGGGAGGGTAAAGAATGAGTTGAGGTTGAATCACATTAACATCCTTAGTTTTAGATTGCTCACAACAAACCTTAGTAGATGACTTGAGTGAGATGAAATCCTGAAGGGGTTCATCTAACAAGTCAAAATAATCATGACTAAAAGGTTTGAGGGGTAAGTTATCATCAATCGGTTTAAGCTGTTTAGGATAAGCATTAGAGGTGTTAACATTCATTATTGTGGGTTGGTCACAACAAATCTTAGTGGATGACTTATGTGAGATGAAGTCCTGAAGGGCTTCATCTAACAAGTAAAAGTCATCACAACCAAAGGGTTTGAGGGATACGTTATCGTTAATTGGTTTAGGTTTCTCATTGCAAGCTTTAGAGGATGAAGTGAGTGAGAGGAAGTCCTAAAGAACTTCATCTAACTTGTCTACATTATCACTACTAAGAGGCTTGGATGAGATGTTGTTTCTAAATTGAATCATTTGCTTGAAAGGTTGGTTTGATATTTCTATTTTTATGTTTTTATGTATTGAAGAATCTAATCTAAAAGAACTAGGAACTAATACTAAAAAGGAAATTTGTAAAAATATAAGACTATCCTTAAATACCATGAAAGAAAGAGATGCTTATGCAAAAGAAACATAAAATAACTAAACTATGACAAAAAAGAAATTGCAGAAAATAGAAATGTGCAAAGCAATAAACTGAATTATGGAAACACTGATTCAAAAATTGTAGTGGGATTGATTCACCCAAGGTGGCAAATGAGTATGAGGAGTGATATTTTTAGGTTTTAATCTATTTTTTTTTGAATTTTTTTGAATGTTTTCAGATCTGTACAGTTCAGAGAAAGACTGAAAATGCACAGTTTTGGAATGATGATATGAAATAAGATGCAATAATGAACTCTAAATGATACTTTTACTAATGCAACTTTAAGAAGCCCTGGGATGCAAAAAAAATGCAAAAGACAATGCAATTGAGTCCTAGTATGCAAATGCAAATGAAAATTAGAATGATATGATGTTCACTATGCAGGTTCACCAAAATGAACCATCAATTTTAAGGATATTTATGGCTACTCTTGCACTCTTAGGGTTTTTCACCTAAAAGGAGAGAGATAAACCCTTAAAATCAATGTGGTTCACTCAAATTAGGAAATTTATGATGTGATTAAGGCTAAATGAGATGATTTAAGTGCAACTAAATGAACTAATTAACTGATTATGAATGTAAAACCTAAGAAATGTGCAATATGTGAAAACACAATGATGTTTGCAAAAAGCTTAAAAGAATGAACAAAAATGCAACTGAAACTGAACAAAAAGATAATATTTTAGAATGTGTGCACTTGAGAAGTTGAAGAGGATTGGAAAGCAATCTAGAAATCTGACAAATCTGATTTTGAGCTAACTGGGACTCATTCGCCACCCTGGGCGAATCAATCCTGGGTTAGGGTTTTTCTACCTAGAAACTGATTTCTGCCAACTGAGTGTCTGGATTTGCATTTAACTCAAAAAGTCACCTCATGAGGGACTCATTTTCCATGCATGGAAAATTAGTCCACTTTCAATTTTTTTGTTCTGCACCTTGACATCTATACAACACTTTCTGACGGAAACCCAAACCCAGATCTCAAAAAATTCCTAGAAAATGTTCAACTTAAAATTGTTTTTCTAATGGGGGGTTTTCCTTTGTCAAACTCCTAGTTAGGTAATCAAACCTCAAATGGAAAAAAAACTACATAAAACCCTAGCCTTAAGTGTGTTAAAGACTAGGAAAGTCTGAAGTATGTCAAAACCCTATTTTATTGTGCTAGAGTAAGAAATGCAAATGTTATTTGAGTGATGCAAGACCTCAACCCTAGAAACCTCACAACACATCAAAAAAATGGAGATAAATAACATGCAAATGGAATGTAAATGAATTGAAAACCTTAATCTAAAGATAGAGAAGAAATGGAAGATGGAATCACTTTGAAAACAAGTCTTTAGGTGTGATTTGATGGCTAGTTGCATCTCCTCAACCTAGATTTCTCCATGATTCACCATAGGCATCCATCATCAACTCTTTGCAATGTTGAATCTTGATCAAAATGTGAGCTTCAAGACCTGCAAAAACCCTAGTTTGCTGCCCTAAAACTTCAAGTTTGCTAATGAAACTTGTTGTAGAAGACTTGGCTTTAGAATTTGCTTTGTGAAAAATGACTAAGAGATGTGTAAAATGACTTAAAATGAGTATTTATAAGCATCAACACCTAATTTTCCCATTATTTAGACCTAACAGGCTGGCATTCACCAAAAAATTAAGTTGAATTAATTGAATTCGCGCTCAAAATTGAAATTTCCCTCAAAAGGGACTCATTTGCAACCCTTGGCGAGTGGGTCCCAGTAGTGGTTTTTGAAGGTGGTTTTTTAGGATATGGATGAATTGAATGTTGTTTTTCAAGATTTAAGTGATTTCTCTAGTGAAACGGGCCTCTAGATAAAAAATAATGGGTCTTAGGGGCCTATAAATGCTATTTTGAAGAATGAATAATGTAAGGGTTCTCAAAAGTAGGTCTAATTGAGTGTGAAATTGTCTCTTTTCTCAAGAGTGTCCAATTTTTTATGCCACAACTAGTATTTAGACTTGTCAATAGGAAAGGGTTGAGTTCATGGAATGGGAGAAAATTTTGAAGAAAGAAGAATTATTTTTGAAGCAAAAATCTAGAATTCAATGGTTGATCGAGGGAGACCAAAATATGTCTTTCTTCCATGTTTCAACCCTTAAGCATAGGAAAAGAAATCAGATAACAAAGTTAAAAAATGAGTTAGGAGATGTTGTTTCTACTCCCATTCAGATTGGTCTTTTGGCTATTGGTCACTTCCAACGAGCTTTGTTGACTCCTGTTGAGGCTCCCAATATGGCGTTGGATGATTTTCTATTGGAACCCCTTCCTAATCCTATATCTTGGGAAGATAATGATTCTATTATGGGGGTTGTTACTCCTGAGGAAGTCCAAACTACTGTGTTTAGTATGGGTGCTTATAAGGCCCTTGGACATGATGGTTTCCCTTCTACTTTCTTGCAAATCTTTTGGGATGTTGTTGGGGAGGACCTTACTCTAGTAGCAAGGGATTTTTTCAATTTTGGAAAAATACTCAAACAACTAAACCACACCTTCATTTCCCTTATCCCTAAAATTGATGAATTGTAGACTATGGATGATTTCTACCCCATCAACCTTTGTAACACTATTTATAAGATCTTTTTCAAAATCTTGGTGAGCCGCTTGAAACCCCTCCTAGATAATATGATAAGTCCAAGTCAAAAAGGCTTTGTTTTGGGTCGCCATATCTTGGATGTGACTATTACCACTCATGAAATTTTGCATTCTATGAATAGGTTTAACAATGCTAGTATGACATTTAAGGTTGATATTTCTAAAGGTTATGATAAAGTCTTATGGAGCTTTCTTCCCAAAGTCCTTGATAAGTTCGACTTCAATCAAAGAGTGATCAATATCATTTTGGAATGCATAACTATGGTGAAGTATTCTATTCTGATCAACACAGTGCCCCACAGTTTCTTTGTGGCTGGACATGGTATTAGATAGGGGGATACCCTCTCCCCATATTTGTTCATAATGGTTGCTGATGTTTTGAGTAGGAATGTTGCTCGTATGTTGTTAGAGGGCTCCATCAAGGATGTCAATCTGGCCACCACTCTTGACCCTACTACCATTCAACAATTTGTGGATGACACTATGTTATTTGGAAAATCCTCGGTTGTGGAAGCCAAGAAATGGAAAAATTTCCTCAATATTTATGCGGCTTGTTCAGATCAATGCATTAGTTATAATAAAAGTATGATCTATTTCTTTAACTGCACCCTTGGTCTGCAAGATCATGTGATTGCTGTTTTGGGCTATGTGAGTGCCTCACTTCCTCTAGTGTATCTAGGTCTCCCTCTCACTGTTAAGGAAGTCACTCCCAATTTTTTAGAATACTATCCTTGAAAGGATTTAGAGGAAGCTTGCAGGGTGAAAAGGTTTGATCTTGAGTCATGCTGGTAAACTGTAACTCCTTATTGCTTCCCTTCAGGGGATTCTGGTTTATTTCCTCTTTATGTTCAAAATGCCCAGTTACATTGCTGAGAAATTTGGAAAGATCCAAAGAGTATTCCTCTGGTTTGGTACTAAGGAAAAGAGGAAGATGTCTCTTGTTAGTTGGGATAAGGCATGCCTTCTTAAATTTGGGGGAGGGCTAGGCATTAGGAAAGTCCAATCTACCAACAAAGCCTTGCTTGCTAAGGTGGGGTGGGACCAATTAAGGAATAAAAAGGATTGGTGCAGGATAATGAATGCCAAATACTTGGGCAACTATCCCCTAATCAGGTGCATTTTGAATGATCACCCCCATGGGTCCTTAGCTTGGAATAATATTTGCAAAATGAAGAAGCTAATTCAATCAGGACTGAGATGGAAACTTGGTAGTGGCAGTTGTATTCACTTATTGGAAGACCCTTGACTATTTGACTCCCCATTGGCCATTTCTGAGTTTAAAAACCTGATGGAACTTGTGATTCAGTTCTTGGTAGGAATGTTTGTGACTACCTTCATGGTCCACTAGGTGTCAGGAGATTGACAGACTTAGGCTTATGCTGCCCTCTTTCCCCTGATCTGAAATGTCTGGCTAATTCCTTACAATACTTACTCTCCTTATCCATAATCCCCTTATTTGATTTCAAGGATGATTTCTTTTGGTCTTTGGAAAGCAAGGGAAACCTTTCTATTAGGACAACTTATAGTTTTTTGTTAGACAAGGGCTCTTAGAATAGGATTTGGAAATAGGTTCAGAATCAACATGATTCCAAAAATAAAATTCTTTTGGTGGACAACTTGTCACAATAGAATTCTAACCCAAGATAACCTAAGGAAAAGGGGATTTTTGATCCAAAATTGATGTATGTTATGCAAAAATAATGAAGAGTCAGTGGATCACCTATTACTGCATTGTCCTTATGCTAGTTTGGGACTTGGCTTTCCAAAATATGGATACTCACTAAACCCTGAATAAGAATTTGAAATCCTTTATTGAAGGTTGGATTGGACCCTTTCAACACCCTCTCCCCATGGAAATATGGAGGAAAACCCCCCCATCATCTGTTGGTGCCTATGGAAAGAAATGAACAATTAGATCTTCAGAGAGACTGAGAGGAGCCCCAAGGAAGTATTTGGCATTAGATCTATACTTATTTTTGAAAGTATCTCCCTATTCAACTGGAAACCATCAGAAATTTACCCTACTGATTGTGAGATCAAAATGGAAAATTATTGGAACATAAAACTAGAGACCAACTCCTTTGAGGATTCCAAGTCCCTAGCTAGAAAAAACAATGTTTGGAAACCTTCGGGTTTGGGTTGGTTTAAACTAAATTTTGATAGTGCGGCCAAGGGGAGCCCTGGTATAGCTAGTATCGGTGGTGTTATAAGGGACTGCAAGGGAAACTTGGTTGCTAGGTTTCTTGGAGAAAACTTCATTCATTCTTCTATGGAAACAAGTCATGGCCACTACTCAAGGGCATTAAGATCGCTATCACTTTGGGTATAAAAAATTACATATTGAAGGGGACTCTAAGACTATGATTGAATCTATTAATTATGGTTAGTTGCTTGGTTGGAACATCAGGGATATCTTACTAGACATGAATTTATTGGTCTCAAAATTGGAAAGGGAGTTCTTGAATCACACCTATAGGGAGGGAAACTAGGTGGCCAATGGCTTGGCCAACTTGGGTTCCACTTGGAGTTTATGCAAGTGTTGGAAAAGGCTCGAGGTGCTTACCAAAAAATATACAAGGATTAATCCTTGCAAAACAAAGGAATATAACTATTCAATGATGGTTAAAAATGCTATTTATTATGGGTATAGGTGGCACTACACATTGGGACCTTGGATGACGAGGACTAGGCCAGGTGAGGTGGTGAGTTTAAAGCGAGTTTCCAAGTGGTTATTTTATTTCATAACTATGTATGGTGGGGTCCTTGGCCTTTATAAACTATCTTTTCAAATGTACTACATATCCTCTCAAATCTCTTGGAATGTGTGTAATGTGATTTTCATCACATATTCATTTAATAATTCCAATTTAAGATATCTTATGATAAGAATAAGATCTTATGAGATGTACTTAAAAAATTAAAATCTTCCCCCCATGGCTAAAAGGCCTAGGGAAATGTGTAACTTCAATAAGACCTTTTCCACGATGGATATTATATTATATGGATTTAATTATCATGGATTATTTCCTTAACTTATGGCTCTTAAGAGATGATTATCGCCTCACAGAGCTGGTATCATTGGGAATGATTGCTGAAGCATGTAAATGTATAATTTATTTTATTGCACCTTACTGTTGTGGATGGTGGAGTAATGTTGGTTTAAGAAAGGGTAAATTCACTGGTGGCCAGTCCATTTTCTAGCTAACTTTGTTTCTCTGTGCTAGTTCTTGTATGCTGTGGGTCGAGATGGGTGATGATAGGGTAAGGACCAAGCCAGATAAGTGTGAGGAGTTTTGCAGGGACCTCATAGCATGGCATATATGTATGGAGGGAGGTTTGGTATTGCTTTTAGAGAGTCTTTTGGGCCACAATGAGAAATTGTCGACCCAATTTTCTAGTTCATGGAAGGATAGGTGGGTCACCATGGGTGGAATTTTGTTTGAGGTGGATGAGTAAGTGATTGGTAAGGTGACAATCCTCTCTTGTGATGGCAAGAAATAAAAAAAACACACCAAAATGCAAGACCTAGAGAGTCTCAATTCCTTCTTCAAGGACAATGAGAAGCCGGTTAAAAAGGAGTTGGGCTT
>VDFB02210653.1:140370-175400 GCA_007258455.2 Sequoia sempervirens | reverse complement strand
TTACCTAAGTAAAGTTATGCAAGTGCAATTAAATAATAATTACACCAACACCCCCCCAATAAGTGCAACTTAGGGAGAATAACAAAGCATGAACCTAAAACTAAGATGAATGCAAGAAAGCATGAATGGGTCCCGACAACAAGGCTTGATCAGCACCCATGTACAAATGCAATAATGAGGTAGAGAAGGGAAACCTAGTAGGAAAAAACCCCCTACAATGAGATGACTGTTGCAAAGAAGCATTGGAAGAACATTGTGGAGTAACACTAGAACTGCAATCTGACAAGCAAGGAAAGATACTACTACAAGAAAACTAAATGAGAGTCACCGTGACTCTGCATAATCATAATAATGCATAAAGAAACCCGGCGCTACTTAACATCGAAACTCAAACCGAACAACTCCTAGAATCTATGAAGCAAATGAGATGAATGATGACAGACTTGAAACCGTGTATCTCGAAATGATGCCAAACTGAGAATAAAAATCTTCCATGGGAATAAGTACCATAAAGACTCTGGAACATTAACCATAAAAACATGGCCCTCAAACTGAGATGGATCTGAACCAATGTGGATCAATAACCATAAACTCCCAATCTAAAGTGTGAACCGATGTGAATTTGATATGTGTCAAGCTAAGAAAAGATGGGGCCAAACAAACTAAGAAACCAGATATAACCCATGCGAGTTGTCATTAAATCAAGATGAAGATCAAAGTGCATGCACACTCTAATTAGATTATTATGCAAGAAACCCCCCTGATGGAACTTTATCTCAGTTCATTTATTACAATAACCCAATGATTGTAAAAGGAGAGAATGCAAACATGCATAAAATAAAAATAAAAATAGACCTCAGATCTATGTATAGGACTGAACCAGCTTTCTAATGCCGCAAGAATGGTGAAAAATGGATAAGCGAGTCAAAAGATATGTCTGCTAGAGTGAAAACAGAAACATGCAACTTTCAAGGCTGAAAAAGGCATCAAAAAAGAAAAACCAAAAAATAAAACCTACACCATTGCGTAGAGCTTAGAACCAGATTTTTGATGATATCTTGTGAAAAAATGACGCCGTATGCAAAATTTATGCCCGATTCCATGAATGTGCTCCAAAATTGCCCAATAACCCTTTTTGCAGCCCTCAGGGGCTAAAAATTAAAGCCCCTGGTCGCTTGGGTGGACCAGGGGGCTGGCGGAAAGCTCCTGGGCCCAAGCCCTTGGTCATCGATATGACCAACATAGGGGGCTGGAAGCCCGGCGGGGGACTGGGGGTTGAGCTCCTAGTTCCAATACGACCTCGAGCAAGCAGATTTAAGCCCTCGGGGGCTCATGCAAAGCTGGTGGCACTGTAGAAAAAGCCGGCCGTGGCGGTGGTCCAGTAGTGGCCAGTGGGAGGCTGCCAGGTGGCGAATGAGCGGCGGTCTCCATTTGTACTGGACGTGCCCAAAAATTTCACCATTTTAGATTTTTTTTCATATTATTATTTTTTTTTTTTTGAAATCTGAACCTCGAAAACTGTGCCTAGGAGCCGTACGACCCTTAGACAATTTTTTTTGCCTCTCTAGTTGATAGTGTCCAGAATGGACAAATTTTATATCGAAATAGGGGTTTTTGGGTGCTGCAAATCCAACGGAGAGGTCTGTTTGAGCCCAAAATGCTTCAAAAATTAGGCAACCCCCAGATCTTCCAGAAAAATCACCGAGCTTGAAACCCTCACAGATTCCTTCAATGATGACCAAAATAAATAAAATAAAAGCCATTTCTGACTTTTTCAAGCGCTCTGAATCCAATGGAAAACTCTAAACTGATCCAAGACACACAATAAATATACTCAAGGAATGAAACCCTCGAGGAACCTCGAACATACTCTGCATTGAAAAATCTCCAAAAAAGCTGAGAAGAGGCTACAAAATCAAGGCTCCGATACCATGTTAGAAACCAAGTTCAGACATGCAAACCAAAAAAGCTTCCACAGAAGAGAAAATCAGAAAAATCAAAGCTATTGCAAAGATGAGTGAATAATATTATTATTTAGGAATTCATAATTGCATGAGATGATTTTCTTTATAAAAGCAAAGTATGCATAACCCTAATCTTATCTTGAGCAACAAGTTAGCTCAACAAGATAAGAATGAGAATTAATTAACCTAGGAATTAAAATATTACCTAAGCAAAGTTATGCAAGTGCAATTAAATATTAATTACACCAACAACACCAAGTTAGGGTATGTGTACCTAGGAAGTTTGGAGATGTAATGAGGATTCTAGAAATGTAAAGAAGCTATCAAAATATGCTATGGAGGACTAAGACGCCCAAGATGGCGTATTAGTCTCACTGCTATTTTTTGGGGCAAATACAGAGTCTTCAGAAGTCAAAACATAATCTTGAAGAATCTTTGAAAAATACCCTATGGGAGAATAAGATGCCAAAGGTGGCGTATTAGTCCCGTTCTGAATTTTTGAAGTCTCTGAATGTGATCTTGAGGGTTAATTTCTACACTTCTCCTCAGATTTGATGTCCTGAAACTTCTAGATCTGACTTGTAGGTGAGTTTCCATGAAGATGACAACTTTGGCAATGCGACTTTGCAACTTTTTAGCTTTGCATTCCAAGTGATCTTCAAGACTTCAACGTAGATCTACAATCACAAATATACAAGATGGGAAAAACTTGTTTGTTAGTGAATGGGGGTTTTCCTTGGTCAAACCCCTTGTAGGTAATTAAACCAAATGATGAAATGAATGAAATGAAGCATGAAATATGAAATATATAAATGATATCACCTTGTATGATGTCTTGTGAAGAAAATATACAATCTACCATGTAGTGGTCATGAAGAATGTAGATCTTGGATCCTTGGATATGATGTGAACAATGGTTACAAATAGATCTTCAATGATTCATCCACAATCTTGGCCCAACAACATAAATGGATGCACTAAACCCTTGACATGATGCTTGTGTTGGCAATTAGGATTGTACCCTTAGACAAGTTGCACTTGTCTATCCTGTCGCAACATGGAAACACTCTCTGGTTTGTGGGTAAACTAATTGGAGAGAGTGAATCTCTAGAGTGGGCTGGTTTCCTCTAGTTAATCACCTAATCTATGAACTTTCAGGGGAAAGTGGAGTAGGGAGAAATCTAAAAATTAACACCTACAACTTATGATGAGCAACCAAATATTGAGATTTTGATAAAACTTAACTCACAACACTTCCTTCAAAACAATTAACTCTCACAATTCACCTTAATGCATTTAGCTCATTAGTATTTTGCATAAAGACTCCATGGAAACTGAATACAATATGCAACTTGAACCTATTTGCAAATCCTGACAATAACCCACAACAACAGGACAAAGAAGGATCCACTAATCTAAATCACAACAAAATCTGACTATCATTGTGAGCTCATGACAAGAAAGGAGAAAAGGAAAAAAATTGTTGCTTTATTGGAAGTGAAGGAGTAAGGCATCAAAATATGATTCAAAATAAGTTTACAAAACTCTCAAAGTGACTAAGAGAGCAAGAAACTGGAAAATTATGAACCATGAGAAATTCAAATTTCTCAGATTTATAGCCAAGACGTGACCTTGTGGTGCCAAAATAGAAAAAATCAAGTTCACTGCCTTTCCAAAAAGTAACTCATTCTGCATTCTCCAGATCCCTCAAAAAGCCTAAAAATCAGCCTCCAAAGTAGCTTCGGCACCAAAAAGATGGATACTTCTCATCACCCAAAGGTTGATCCAAAAATGCCTCAAAATTAGGTGCGAATAGTTGGAAACTAAAATTAGAAACTTCAGTTTGGAATCTTTTCTTCAAATTTGCCCAAGACTGAATTTGGGAATAGAAAGTGCTAATGTGAATTGAAGTGCACTTGCTAACTGCATTTAGATAACATTTAATCAAGTAGTTTATAGAAACACTTGCTTAATTAATGTTTCACAAAGGTGCAATTTTACAAATAAAAAATAGAAAGCCTCTTCCTCTCATCTTATTTTCTCTTTCCTATCTCCAATCATTTTTATTTTTGCATTATATTTTGCAAAAAATAAAACATTACATTGTGCTTCCACATACATTTTATTTTTATACAAAAAAATCATAAAAAGAATATGCTCCATCTCATATAGAAATTCAACTTATAGGACTTAGGAAAAAGTGAAAACCTAAAGTCACTATTTTGACCCTCCAAGGCAGATTGCATGAAAAGTTTCTAAGGAATAAAAGAGGGGGAGACCCTAATGAATGATCAATGTACATGATTTTGCTTTTGATTTTCTATAAAAATAAAAGCCAAAGGCTAAGGGTTTCAGCCTAGGCAACATGAAGTATTAGCAAGGCATAAAATTGAAATAGAATGTGATTAAAATCATATCGGCCAAGTATGGGGAAAAAACCCTAACACAAAAGGGCTGCCTTTCACTTCATTCAGCTTGTCATTTCATCGGCATCTTGGTGGAGAATGAAGCCTTGTTGTGCCCTGCCATGGGAGATTAGGGTTTGGAATTTTGATCCTCCATTCGAGCTCTCCTCCTTCGGTTCTTTTCCTCTGTATTCGATGGTGAGTTTTTGACAGTGTTTCTCACCTTCCTTGGCTCTTTTTGATGAGAAATAAGGCCTTAAAGGCTGCAACCACCACTATATTCTAATGCATTTTTATGTTTCTGTGGCATTGACATTTCCTGCCATATACATGGCCTCCAATAGAGTTTTGTTTGAGCCACCTGTGATGGCTTGGCTAGGGGTTTGTGTGTTGGTAGAATTGTCTTGTACCTATCTTATTCATTCACTAGGTAAATTAGGGGACATATTCACATGGTTAAGTTTACTTAGGTAAAAGATTCTTTCTAGAAGGCTTAGTTGGCTTATCTAGAACTTATCTTATCTAGCTAGGATGCATCATTTCCTAGGTGATTAGGTTGTTGGTTGTCTCATGTCATAGGATCATGACATTTGTCAACATCATATTCATACCTATCTCTCAACCTTGCCCATATAAGCAAGGCATCTCATGTACATTTGTATTCAAGCTTCAATCAAGCAATCAATCAATCTTGCATTGTGAAGCAAGCAAGCTTTCTTGCCATTCTCTCTCTTGTGGAAGTGGTTTTGGTCGCAATTGATCTTTGGGGTGTTGAGGAGTCACCATCAACTCCTACATGGTATCAGAGCACTCCAGGTGTTGCAGATTCCTTCCAGATCTGAGGGTGATATTTTGGCTTGAAGTTTTTTGCTGGATGCAGATTGGGGTTTCAATAACCTCACGGTTGAGTTCAGAAGCTTCCGCAGACGAATTTTGACTATAAATTCGCCTATATTGGATAAAGTTGTTTTGAAGCAAATTTTTTGTCAGAGTAACCTTCTCAAGGTATCGATTATTTCATTTTCGCGAAAAATATTTTCTCACAGATTTATTATCAATATTCTGTGGAGGCAAAATATTTTAATTTCGGCTAGTCGATAAAAAAAAAATTGGGGCAAATATTGTACGATTCTTCTAAATTTTGTATAGGTTCGCTTCATTGTACCTCGTGATGCAAGATAATGCAAAGGGCACTAATCAATGATAGTGGGATTTGTCACCCAATCAGCCCCTTCCGCCATCCATTTTGTGAAATTTCATCATTGGTATGTGGTGCGCAGTTCGTTAACGAAGTCATATCAAGGGCCTTTGACTGGCGCTTTGCACCCGCCGGATCGAAATAATAAACGCATCCTTTTCTTCGCAGAAATTGATATCCTCTCTCGCAATTATTGGCGATGGTACAGGGTAATTCGAATATTCTCCGCATTGAAGGTTGTTCTGTCATTTGGTGTCCTCTCCTATCAGATCAGCCGGTATGATTTTGGCCTTTGTTGTTGTCATATCACAACTCGACATCACCCAGATCCGCGGTCAGTAAGGTCAAAGGCTCCATTGGTTGGTCATCATCTCTCATTCATTACAGAGATTTATTAGTCTGCAATTAATCCAAAAGACGGCTATTTTCATCCATTCTTTGTTCGTGACGGTAGCTTCCATCATCGGGCGTGACAGTTGAAAGGTCACATCACGTATCTTCATCCATTGGTCCGGATCCGTCCAGCTCTACCAACGCCGGGCGTGACATCATCCATCGCGCTAGTACGTGGTCTTTTCTAATACATGTTAATACACTTTGTTTATATTTGTCAAGCCGACCATCCTATATTGACCACAACATTTAAAAATCCTGCATTATATATATGGGTTGTGTGTAAGATTTTATATGCAAGGTCATTTTTGTACCAACTGCGATCAGGTCATATGAATGACCGAAGCAGCCCCTGTGCCTAAATTTGTAATGCTTTAGCCTTTTGATTTTGCTCCCCAAGTGCCCTTTACTGCCTTTTTTTCATTTTTTCATAACTTCTACATACGGAGGCAAAATTTTTGAAACGAAATATCGTCGGAAAGGTGAAGACCTGAATTTTTCAGTGGTGCAGATATTTTGTAGAGATTTTGCAGTTTTGTGCCTCTTTTTCCAGGTTGAAGCCAGATCATCATGTTTTCACCTCTGAGCTCATATCTTTGTGCTCCGATCTCCGATTTTCTCCAAATTTGCGGCATTTGGAAGGTATTCGAGAGCACTTCAGATCTAATCATGCACTTTTTGCAGATTTGTTTCCAGATTTTCATATTTTCAGTTTGTAGCTGATTTGATAGTTTGGGATTCCTTGTTGTAAATTTGCAAAAAAAGTGCAAATCTTGTTGGGACAAAGGGGTTGATTTCTTGTATTGTGAGGGAAATTTGTTGTTCTCCTCTTGTAATATCTCATTGTATCATGGATTTGACAAAAGTTGTACTTCTAACTCCATATAACTATCATGAGTGGAAATCTCAAATGGAGTTGTTATTGTTAAAATCAAAGTTGCAACGAATCACATTTGGTCAAGATCCAGAACCTGCAGGAGCAAAAGAGAAAAGAAAATGGCTTGATAGAAGGGATGAAGCTCTTGGTACTTTGAAGTTGTCCATTTCTCCAGATCTTAGATATCATGTTGCATCTTGTACTCATCCTTAATTCCTACATTGTGAGGTTCCCCCATAGATATACGAAGGGTAAGTCTCTATTATTTCCATTCCGCTATATTTTATCTCAATATAAAGCTTTATTGAGCTTTTCCCTTGTAAAAAATCTAAATATTGTGAAGAGAATTTGGAGGCCATTGTATAGGCTGCGAGCCTCACCGTATATTTTCCTCCTCTATTGAATGAAACTAGGGCTCAACATATATTATGCAAATGAAACACATTTAAAATGAAGACATTTCTGTGTTATTGCTTTTCATTCCATGGGTTTCCAAAACCCTTCATGGCTGTGGGCCTGTAGCTCTTTATTCCACCATTTTGAAGGCATTTTCTATGTTATTAGGGCTCTAGCCCTTCTTGTTTCTGCTTTGTATTTTCATTTTGACTTCAAAACCCTAAATGGGTATTGTGACTCATGAAAGAAAAAAAATGGCCTCTCGAGGCCACAAGTATGAGAATGATAACTAGGGTTTACTTCATTGTTTTAATTTGAATTGAAGTCCCATTTATGCATTTTCTGGAAAAAACACTATGTAAACTCACATGGGGTTTATTCTAAACTTGAGTTAACACCATTTCTCTTCCACTCATTTGAAACCTTGGCTTGAAACTTGGCTTGCTATAGCATAATCTCCTGTTTTGAAAGAACCAAATGACATCATGCAACATACAAATTTAGCCTTTAAATGTACTATATATTGACATGCTTTATTTCTTATCATGCAACCATTTACTTTTAGCCACTGTTGTGTTATTGAAGGTCACTTTTTTTACCTGTTTTCACTCATTTGATGGACTCAAATGCTTCAGAAAAAATGCACCTTCAACTTCTCATTTAAATGAAACAATGTATTGTTATCTCCCTTCAGTCTAAAGCATTGAAAATACTGAAAACAACAAACATTTTATTTTGTAGATTTCTTCATTAATAATGTTGTCCTGAGCTACATTTTGAGCAAAAATTTGACATTCTGAAGACACTCCTTTACCTTTATACAATGAGTGAATGTGATGTAACAAATTTAACTAACTTCATTGATGTTTTTCAGTGGTTCATTTGTAGCCACTTGTCATTATTCCAATGCATTTGAATGTTTAAGAAAACATACACATCTCACCTTTTCCTCTTCATTTTTATGTTTCATGAGTTCACAAATTATGCAACAATGCACGATAATACTAAAAGAAGCTTACATTTTGCAAATTGCCTCCATGAAACAATGCTATTTTACATTATGTTTCATCCAGTTCCAACACTTAATGCCTTGCATTTTAGTTCACCATGCCATCTTTGCATTCATTTTCTGCCTTCAGTAACCCATTTGCAGCCACTTGTCACTCTGTTACTGATGGAGCCAACTTCTCTTCTGTACTCTTCATGCATTTTTATCTCTTGAACAACATGATGATGTGAAAGTTATCATTGCATAGAAAATTTTAAAATATAAGAGTACCTGATATTGATGATTAGAAGATTCTTCATTTCATTTGCTTCAGTTATCATTGCATGATTTGTAACAGGGCATTATGTATGCCTATTCACTATCACACTATGTAATGATGCACTTGATTGCAGTTCACCTGAGGAATGGATCACCTATGATTTTCATTTCATTGCACTTGACTTGGCTGTCCTAGGTGATCACTTGCTTGGGTCTTAATGTCACTTGATGCACTCCTTCAAATACATGTTTCTTTAAGCAACTTGAGTCATTTCTTTCTCAATCCATCTTTGAATACTTGGTTGTTCTATGGTACTAGCTCTCTTGAAGGGCTAGGAAAATTAGGATCATAGGGATGGAAATGCTTGGGGTTAAAATTTCTCTTTTGATAATCATTTTGAAAAGGCACTCTATTTTGCTGATTGTGTTGATGAGGGACTGGGTTAGGCCTTTGCTCTTGACTGACCTATTTTTTAAGGCTCAAAAATTCATTGTTGAAAGTCTTTCCCAGAGATTGCAACATAGTTTTAATCTCTTGGATTTCTCTATTTTTCTCAGGGATGACATTTTCTTGGGTAGTAGCTTGATAACCTATTACTGGCACAATAGGTATAGAGGCTATAGGTGGTAGATTTATAGGTGACTGAATCTTAGGAAAGATAGGCATGGGCGGTCTAGGGGAAATATTTCCTACCCGAATAAGATAATTTTCAGCTCTTATTGCAATTTCATAAGCATTGGGAAATGTAAAACCCCCCATTGATTGAATCATAATTGAAATATGAGGGTTCAAGGCTTTTTGATGAAAAAGAAAGGTGTGCTTGGGTGAGGGTTTGAAAATCTAGGGAATTCTATCCTAGGTTCGTTGGAAATGGTAATTGAAATCAATTAGGTGCTCATGTGGAGCACGCTTGATGATTCTCAACTGATCCAACAAGGAAAGGTGGTCTGACTTGTCTACAAATTACCTATGTAGATCATCACCAAGTTGGTCCCAAGTGGCTATTGAATTAGCTAAAAGCCCTTAGAACCATTGGATAGCTTTTCCTTTTAATGAGGTAGCCAAAAATCTTAGGACCACATTCTCCTTCGTTACATTGTGCACTGAGCAAAGTGTAGCCACATCCCGAATGTGCTCAATCAGGGTAGTCTGATCTTCACTAGTGAAGTAGGGAAGCCCTATTAAAGCAGCCACCGAAATATCATCGTGCCTCACCAATAATAATGAGTTGCCTCTGTTAAATGGTGCAAAGGAAAATTTTCTTGCCATATGAGGTGTTTGAGACATTGGAGTTGTGCTCCTTCTTATAGAGATTATGGGGCTCAAATTTGGAGGTGTGGATTTAGCTCTTCTTGTTGAATCAAAAGTTCTCCTCGAAGTTCTGCCTCTCCTTCTAGGTGGGGAGAGCTGCAAGTATTCAAATGGAATTGGGATAGATTTGGTCTAGATCCTTCTCATAAGCTTTTTGCACTAAATCTGCAATCAAACCAGAAATTAAGAGTCACCAAGTATACTTTTTAAGACCTCTATAGGTAGAAAAAGCTGCTACATATACTGGACAATAGTTCACAATTTTGAAACAACTTTAAAGACTAGACTCTAGAGTCCCACCGGGTGTGCCAAAAACTGTTGGTGATTAGGATTGCACCCTTAGGCAAGTTGCATTTGTTTCTCCTGTCACAACATGGAAACACTCTTTGGTTTGTGGGTAAACTAATTGGAGAGAGTGAATCTCCAGAGTGGGTTGGTTCCCTCTAGTTAATCACCTAATCTATGAACTTTCAGGGGAAAGGGGAGTAGGGAGAAAACTGAAAATTGACACCTACAACTTATGATGACCAACCAAATATTGAGATTTTGATAAAACTTAACTTACAACACTTCCTTCAAAACAATTAACTCTCACAATTCACCTTAATTCATTTAGCTCATTAGTATTTTGCATAAAGACTCCATGGAAACTGAATACAATATGCAACCTAAACCTATTTGCAAATCCTGACAATAACCCACAACGACAAGACAAAGAAGGATCCACTAATCTAAATCATAAAAAAATCTGACTATCATTGTGAGCTCATGACAAGAAAGGAGAAAAGGAAAAACTTTGCTACTTTATTGCAAGTGAAGGAGTAAGGCATCAAAATTTGATTCAAAATGAGTTTAAAAAACTCTCAAAGTGACTAAGAGAGCAAGAAACTGGAAAATTTTGAACCATGAGAAATTCAAATTTCTTAGATTTATACCCAAGATGTGACCTTGTGGTGCCAAAATAGAAAAAATCAGGTTCACTCCCTTTCCAAAAAGTAACTCATTCTGCATTCTTTAGCTCCCTCATAAATCCTGAAAATCAGCCTCCAAAGTAGCTTCAAAAGGCACCAAAAAGATGGAAACTTCTCATCACCCAAAGGTTGATCCAAAAAGGCCTCAAAATCAGGTGCGAACAACTAGAAACTGAAATTAGAAACTTTAGTTTGGCATATTTTCTTCAAATTCCCCCAAGATTGAATTTAGGAATAGAAAGTGTTGATGTGAACTGAAGTGCACTTCCTAAATACATTTAGATAAAATTTAATTAATAAGTTTATAGAAACACTTGCTTAATTAATGTTTCACAAAGGTACAATTTTACAAAGCAAAAATAGAAAGCCTCTTCCTCTCATTTGATTTTCTCTTTCCTATCTCCAATCATTTTGATTTTTGCATTATATTTTGCAAAACATCAAAAAATTACATTGCGCTTCCACATACATTTGATTTTTATACAAAAAATCATAAAAAGAATATGCTCCATCTCATATAGAAATTCAACTTACAGGACTTAGGCAAAAATGAGAACCTAAAGTCACTATTTTGACCCTCCAAGGTAGATTGCATGAAAAGTTTCTAAGGAATGAAAGAGGGGGGAACCCTAATGAAGGATCAATGTACATGATTTTGCTTTTGATTTTCTATAAAAATAAAATCCAAAGGCTAAGGGTTTCAACATAGGCAACATGAAGTATTAGAAAGGCATAAAATTGAAATAGAATGTGATTAAAATCACATTGGCCAAGTATGGGGAAAAAACCCTAACACAAAAGGGCTGCCTTTCGCTTCATTCAGCTTGTCATTTCATCGACCTCTTGGTGGAGAATGAAGCCCTACTAAGCACTGCCATGGGAGATGAGGGTTTGGACTTTTGAGCCTCCATTTGAGCTCTCCTCCTTTGATTCTTTGATGCATTCGATCCTCTGTATTTGATGGTGAGTTTTTGACTGTGCTTTTCACCTTCCTTGGCTCTTTTCGATGAGAAATAAGGCCTTAAAGGCTGCGACCACCATTATATTCTAATGCATTTTTATGTTTCTGTGGTGTCGACATTTCCTGCCATACACATGGCCACCTATGGAGATTTTGTTTGAGCCACTTGTGATGGCTTGGCCATAGGTTTGTGAGGCTCCTCCATAGATATATGAAGGGTAAGTCTCTATTGTTTCCATTCCACTGTATTTTATCTCAATATAAAGCTTTATTGAGAATTTCCCTTGTAAAAAATCTAAATATTGTGAATAGAATTTGGAGACCATTGTATAGGTCGCGGGCCTCACTATATATTTTCCTCCTTTGTTGAATGAAACTAGGGCTTGACCTATATTGCACAAATGAAACGCATTTAAAATGAAGACATTTCTGTGTTATTGCTTTTCATTCCATGGGTTTCCAAAACCCTTTATGGCCATGGGCCTGTAGCTCTTTATTCCACCATTTTGAAGGCATTTTCTGTGTTATTAGGGCTCGAGCTCTTGTTGTTTCTCCTTTGTATTTGTGTTTTGACTTCAAAACCCTTAATGGGTATTGTGACTCATGAAAGCAAAAAAAATGGCCTCTCCATGCCGTGGGTATGAGAATTATAACTAGGGTTTACTTCATTGTTTGAATTTGAATTAAATTTCCATTTCTCCGTTTTATGGAAAAAACACTATGTAAACTCATATGGGGTTTATTCTAAACCCGAGTTAACACCATTTCTCTTGCACTCATTTGAAACCTTGGCTTGACACTTGGCTTGCTGTAGCATAATATTCTATTTTGAAAGAACCAAATGACATCATGCAACATACAAATTTTACCTTTAAATGTATTGTGTATTGACATGCTTTATTTCTTATCATGCAATCATTTGCTTTTAGCCATTGAAGTGTTATTGTAGGTCAATTTTGTTGCCTGTTTTCACTCATTTGATGCATTTGAATGCTTTATAAAAATTGCACCTTCAACTTCTCATTTAAATGAAACAATGCATTGTTATCTTCCTTTAGTCTAATGCATTGAAAATACTGAAAACAACACACATTTTATTCTACAGATTTCCTCATTAATAATGTTGTCCTGAGCTACATTTTGAGCAAACATCTAACTTTCTAAAGACACTCCTTTAGCTTTATACAATGAGTCAATGTGATGTAACAAATTTAACTCACTTCAGTGATGTTTTCAGTGATTCATTTGCAACCACTTGTCATGATTCCAATGTATTTGAATGTTTCAGAAAACGTACACATTCTCACCTTTTCCTCTTTAGTTTTATGTTTCATGAGATCAAAAATTATGCAACAATGCACCATAATACTGAAATATGCTTACATTTTGAAAATTACCTCCATGAAACAATGTTGTTTTACATTACATTTCATCTAGTCCCAACACTTAATGCCTTGCATTTTAGTTCACATCTTTGCATTCATTTTCTGCCTTCAGTAACTCATTTGCAACCACTTGTCACTCTGTTACTGATGGAGCCAACTTCTTTTCTGTACTCTTCATGCATCTTTATATCCTGAACAACAACATGATGTTGTGAAAGTTATCATTTAATATAAGATTTTGAAATATAAGATTACCTGATATTGATGATTAGAAGCTTCTTCATTTCATTTGCTTTAGTTATCATTGCATGATTTGTAATAGGGCATTATGTATGCCTGTTCACTATCACACTATGTAATGATGCACTTGATTACAGTTCACTTAAGCAATGGATCACCTATGATTTTCATTTCATTACACTTGACTTGGCTGTCCTAGGTGATCACTTGCTTGGGTCTTCATGTCACTTGATGCACTCCTTTAGATACATGTTTTTGTGAGCAACTTGAATCTTTTCTTTCTCAATCACTCTTTGAATGCTTGAGAGATAGCATGCCGGGTCTCAACCCTTGTGGGAGCCCATTTTACACCACATGCTTTATGATATTCAAAATGGATCAACAACATGACTTGTCCTATACCTACACATGGAAACAAACAATGTTAGATTAAAGAAATATATTATTATGATGTTTCCTCCTTGGATTTCGTCACACTTCTTGCTCTTGCTCAGTTGTTTCAATGTATCGATAATCAACATTCTACATTATTGTTGATGATTCATGTAGGAATGCTCATAATCAGAGCTCTAACAACTTTCAACATCTCTTGCAGGTTTACAAGGAGCTTGGGAGAAAAGAAAGGGGTACCATTCTAGAATCAACTAAAGATATTAGGCAATGATGATTATTTTCCTTCTTATGTGATTTCTATTTTCTTTTAATCTCTAATAGTGTAGCATGATCCTTTTGATACATTGTCTCAGATCCTCCCATAGCTTGTGTGGGACACTTGGTTCTTATTATCCAATGAATACAATTACAACATTTGTGAAATACTTGTTCAATTATGTACTTTTCGTTTTGCAAAACAATGTTTGAAACACTGTGAATGAATTGTAGAAGTTGAAAAACCAACTTCACAGTCCCCAAGAGCACCTGCAAGCAATCATCTATCACATGCACATATATTCAGAACAAGAAAATGAAAAAGTTCTGTAAACTCTCAGAGCAAACTTGTGCAAGCAAAAATCAGAATTCTTGATTATTGAGAATAATGTTTTACAAATAATACAAAAGCCTTCGAAAAGGAAATGATGCAATAAAGCAGGAAAAATCAACCCTAATCTTATCTTGAGCAAAAGGACAGCTCAATAAGATAAGATAAGAGTTAAAAGATAATTATCCTAGGAAATAAATAATTACCTAAGTAAACTTATCCTAAAGTGTAATTGAATAATTAATTACACCAATACCCCCCCATAAGTGCAACTTAGGGAGAAGCAAATTATTATGCAAATATGAGTCCCAGCAACAAGGCCTGATCAGGTACTCATGTACAAATGCAATGCAAACTAAATCAAACGGGGTAAAGGAGAAAACCACATGGGAACAAAAATCCTCCCCAAAATAGAATGCAATAAACTACCTAAGTGATGAAAAATGGAGGACTCCATAAGACCCCCCAAGGACACCATTCATCACAAAGATACATGAAAGAATCCCCCCATAAGAGAGGAAGAAAGAGACCACAATCCCCCCCAGAATGAAGTAACTCCAAAAGAAGTGAAGAAACTGCATCTCCAGAAAGAAGTGAGAGGGAAGAGGTCGAATGAAAGAAATCTCTGAAGGTGGAATAGGTGCAGCCCAAGATGTCTCCACAGAAGTAGGTGTGACCTCAACAAATGAAGAAGCCGAAGTAGGTGAAGACTCAATAGAAACCTCCAAAGATGTATGATCAACTGGATCCTGCTGCACTGAAACAAAAGAAGCAACAGGAGGAGGAGGAGATGGAGCAGAAGGCTCGAGAACAAGATCCGAAGTGAGAACAACAATGTTCAAGAAGCCAAATCTCTCCTCTGAATGATGATGCACACGCGAAGTGTGAGGAACAAATAGGAACAGAAGCACCACTAGTAGCAAAATCAGTGAAAGAATACAACCGAGATGAGTGATCCACTATCCCAGCAGCAACTGCTCTCTACTCTCCAAGTCTCTGATGATAACCGAAGGTGTGAACTCCATAGATCTCCCATTGCCCCCATGTGTTATCTGATAGATGGAAAGAAGGTTATGTGTCAAGTGAGGGACACACAAGACATCCTGAAAGGAGTGGTCCCCAAAACTAATAGACCCCTTCCCTATAACACTCATGTAAGTGTTGTTTCCCATCAAAATGGGAGACATAGTGCAAGGCTCAAAGGAAGTGAACATAGACTGCGAAGATGCCATATGATGAGATGCTCTTGAATCTAGAAGCCATCTCCCTGATCCAATACCTTAAGAAGCACAAAGAGCATGTCCCTTCATATCTGATGAAGTATGTAAACCAGCTGTTCCTGTGTTATGCTGCTCTGAAGAAGAAGAATGAGGAGAAGAAGATGATGCAGACATCCTAGAAGGAAAATCAATCTGATGTTTCTGAAGAAGATGTTTCAGTTCATCAATGTCCTTGTAACAATTATGTTCTGCATGTCCTTCCCTCTTGCAATATGCACATGTAGACTTCTCCTTCCTAAATGATTTCCCCTTAGAAAAGGAGGGTGAATCTGAGGACTCCTTTTGCTACTCATGAGGTTTGGAATCCTTTTGTTTATGTTCCTTTCCTTTGCCTATAGAAGCCTTCTGATCTCTGGGCTCCTGTGATGCAATAAGTGCTTGTGAAGAGGAAGAAGGTTTCACCGTACCCATGCTAGCTAACTTATCTTGCTCTCGAGTGAGAGATGAAGAAAAGTCATCAAGAGATGGCATATTGAATCTCGTACCAAGTGCATCCCTAGTGGCATAAAAGGTAGAAAAAAAACTGAATAATTAGGTCCAAGCTTAGAAAGGATGGACAATAACAACTGAGAGTCTTCTTTCTGAACACCACACTGTGACAACTGTAATCTAAGAGACTTGAGTTTGGTGAAAAACTCCTGGATGCTCGCAAAATCCCTAGGATTTAAGCCAATAAGCTCATTCTCTAATTGAAAACCTCTCATAGTATCCTGCTTCCCAAACAAGGATTCCAACTTCACAGTCCCCAAGAGCCCCTGCAAGCAGTCGCCTATCACATGCACAAATATTCAAAACAAGAAAATGAAAAAGTTCTGTAAACTCTCAGAGCAAACTTGTGCAAGCAAAAATTATAATTCTTGATTATTGAGAATAATGTTTTACAAATAATACAAAAGCCTTTGAAAAGGCAATGATGCAATAAAGCAGGAAAAAGCAACCCTAATCTTATCTTGAGCAAAAGGATAGCTCAATAAGATAAGATAAGAATTAAAAGATAATTATCCTAGGAAATAAATAATTACCTAAGTAAACTTATCCTAAAGTGTAATTAAATAATTAATTACACCAATATGAATATCATAATGAAAGCATTTCCTTTTTCACTTCATGCAATACTTAACATGACAATTGATAATAAGCAACTAAACACATTGCATTTCTATATTCCACAATAAACTCAAACACTTGCAATGGTTAAACATCTATGGAGGTAAATTGAAAATTTTCACTTTAAAATGAATCTTGAATGAACTAGCTTTGTAAAATTGAGCTTTGGTGAAAATTTGATAACAACTTGAATCTTAATGATGGCTCCAAATGCTTGATGTATTTCTCTTTAATGCATAAAATTTCCTTAGGAATGGATACTTGAATTCTTGTTATCTTTCTTATATAAAAAATGAGTGGAGGAACCTTGTATTTATACTTACTCATGCTTAATATCCCAAAATTACACCACAACAAGTTGACATATGAAATAATTAAATAAAGTAGGCTAAATCTTGCCCAAATTTGAAATTAAATCTTGAAAATAAGCTAAGGAGGGCTAAGATGCCTTAGGTGGCATCTTAGTCCCAAGGCTCAATTCTCGGGGCACAAACTCCAAAAAAGGATCTATTTTGGCGGTTTCAAAATTAGGGCCTCAAGATCCATGGAGGACAAAGACACTCTAGGTGGCATTTTAGTCCTAGTTCACAAATCAGGGACACACAAACAAAAACATTAAATGATCATTTATCTTTTGATGTTTATCGGGATTTACCATAAAAATATATAGTTTATTAGGCTTGTGGATGCAAAATAGGGCCAATTAAGCCATAAAGAAGCATAAATAAAGCAAGGAGGGCCCAAACAAGTGTGAAAATTCAAGGGTATGCATTTTGCTACACTACATGCATGAAAGCTTAGATTGTTACAAGAAAAAGAGTGGAATAACCTTGTATTTATACTTGTTTATGCCAAATTCATCAAAATTACAACACTACAAGCCAACATCAGATCTAGAAGAATAAAATCCCACCAAGAATTTGAATTTAATTTAATTTTAAGCCACACGAGACACATACGACAAAAGTGGCATATGAGTCCCATTAGGCTAGGCTTTGGGATACATTTTTCAAGAAATTCTTAGCTTGATGTGAAATCTAGATTGGGGCCCCAAAACTTAGGTGGGACTCATATGCCCAAGGTGGTGTATGAGTCCTAGATCACTAAATTTGGGCCATACAATCCAAAAACATTAATTTATGATTGTTCATTACATATGTGTCAGGATTATCCTTGGAAAGATGCATTAATTATGGCTTGTGGATGCAAAATAAGGCCAAATAAGGCATAAATAAGCCCAATTTATTAATCAAGCCCTAGATTAGTGTGAAAGTGTTAGGACATACTTTACAACACCATAAATAAGGAAAAATTAAGTTCATTTAATTTTAAAGGGCCCAAGAACTAATGTGAATGTGTTAAACACATTATAACACTAAATCAAGGCAACATTATGCTTAATTTAATATAGAGGGCCCAAACAAATGCAAAAATGTAAGGTAATAAATTTTTTGTCATTACATTTAGCCCCCACTTTAGTGAGAGGATGAACTTGCTTCAAACTCACAGTAAAGTAGAAAAACTTGCGTCAAGAGGGGTTCAAGTGTGCCGATACAGATGGTATAGGATGAAAAAGATCAAAGGAGATTGACAAGCCCCCATGATCAAGATCCTATAGTGGGAAAACATAGGCACAAGAGGACACACATGAAAATTATATAAGTAGCAACATCAAGGCACAAGTATACACTACCAAAGACAAAAAGAAAGCATAAAAAAAATAAAAGAAGGGATAGATCAAGCTTTGACTGTTTGTCCCGCATGTTGTGGATAAAATCTAGACTATTTGTCCAAATAAGTTTACAAGTGGAATGAAATGTCCACTATGCAAACCAACACATGCTCATAAGGGAAAGTGGAATTTGGTATCCACTAGGTGAGCCCCCAGTGAGATGCATACACACGTGACGATATGCACTCACATAGACTAGCAAGTGGCTATGGGAAAGTCACACCTAAGTTTGGCTCCCATACAATAACCATGCCAAAGTTATACCTCATGATAACTTTGATAAGGCACCACACAATGATTAATTTCAAGCTTCATGAAGCAAGAAAAGCTTCATATGCTTGACACCCATGAACAAACAAGATGGCACAACAAGCAAGCAAAGTGTGTTATGCAAGGTGGCCATATAACGGTTATTGTAAATGAAAAATAGTGTAAGGTATGTTCAAAGGAGTTTTTCTTAGTTCATGTAAGGTCTTAACATAGGGAACATCATGCCTAATGTCTCCAAGAGAGGACCAATTGAATAATAAAAGATTCACAACTTAGGGGATGCAGTGTGTCACATCAAGCCACTAAGAGGAATGCAATATGCTAAGAGAGATCACACTCTTGAAGGACATCACACCCAATGTCAGGACAAAGAAAAAGACGTATTACATGAAGTAAGAAGACTACACAATGAAGCATGTATTGAAAATACAAATGAAAAAGGGAGTTACCCCCAAAATCACAAAGGATCCATGGATTCAGGGTCAATATGTTCTTGCTACAATGTTTTTATACAGCTCAAAATTGTCATCATTCCCCAAATACTCATGAAACAAGAAAAAAAACACCAAAATAGTAAGGCACATCTGAGTCAACCTATTAGCAGGTTGTCCGCATCCCAATCTTGTTCATTGTATACAAAAGGAAGAAAAATAGACAAAGGGACAATAGTAAGTGCTGAACTAGGGTCATCACCATGTTCAACACTTTTCTTAGGAGAATTATCATTTAAGCTCATAGAAGAGGAAAATAATGTATTCAATTCATTATGCACTTCCTCATAAATTTTAGCAACCTCATCATCATCATCCAAGTTAATCACAATGGGAGGTCGAAGGATAATTTCCATGGAAGGTTCCTTTTTATGTTATAGTGTGGGTATAGAGTCATCATGCATTGCTTTAGTCAAGTTTGGATGTTGATTTTTTTTGTTGTTTTCGTCGTTTAACCTTCGAGAAAGAGCATGACTTATACACCTATGCTCTCTAGCATTTCTATTCTATTTAGTTCAGTTTTAAGTTGCATTTTTGTAGGAGCAGGTTCATCAACCATAGGTTTCTTTTCTTCCCTAAGGGGAAGAATGGAAGGAACCACAGGAGGTTGTTCAACCGCTTTCTCTTTAGCTTTGTAAACTTGTTTTATCTTAGGAGGCATGGAAGGACTGTTTTTGTTATCTCTTGGTCATTTATAGGAGATAGGAAAAGGATATTTCTTAGGTTGTTCTTGGTTGTTTGGAATGTCTTTAGGTTCAATCATAGTTTCATCAAGGATAAGAGGCTGAGTTGTGGGTGGAGGCATGTTCTTAAGGGATAAATTTTCTATGCACTTTGCTTTAAACTTTTGGTAAGATTTGAAAAATAATTCCTCACGAGGTTTAATAGGTTCCATAGGCTCAGGCCAAAAGAAATCCAAGGAAAAATTCCCATGGGAAGAAAAAGGATTAAATCCATTATGATGCATAGTAAATATTTCACTATCAAATGGAAACTTTAGACATCTATGCACAATTTACGGGATGGCTTCCATGGAGTGTAGCCATAGATAACCAAGCTTCACATGGAGTTGGTCCAACATTGAGATGATGGAGAATGAGACATCTAATTCTTTCAATCCAATCGTTAGAGGAAGTGTGATTAATCCCATCGTAGGTAAAGCAAAACCATTATGCGTCTTTATCCATGTTTTCAGTTTACCATTTGTTTCTTGATAGAGTTCATGCACAAGTAAGAATTCCTTGGTGATCACATTCTCTCCACATATGGGATCAATTAATATCCCATTAGTGGGCTTATCATAGATTTAGATGGCTATGTAAAGAGGACCATCGGGTGCATGTTTAAGTATATCTTGTGAGGAGAAAGCAATGTCAAGAGGTTTTTTAGTTCGACCCTTATGAGGTTGAATTTCGATCAATCCAACCATATCATCCCAAGGACTTTGTTTGTTAGTATCCATAGGATCTTGTTCAACAATATCCATGGTGTCATCATCCATGTCAATATTCATCACATCATTCTTTTTAATTTCTTTGAAAAATGAAACATCATGTTTTGGAATAGGGTTGGTAAAGATTTGCAAGTTTTGGTTAGGAGGGGCAATGGAATTATTTCCTTAATCATTAACACTTCCAATTGAAAGTTGATCAAAATCAATGAGGTCTTGCATAAGATGTTTAAGATGCTTATAATGTTTCGTGTCATGTCCATTTTTTTGGTAATAATGGAAATAATCATTCGATCTAAAGCTCAAAGGTACAAGTTTATTTGGATCATGTGCTCTAATGAGAGGAAAAGTGATCATTTTCTATTCTAAAATTTGTTACATGGTGTTATGAAGGGTATTAGGTAAGGGAGTAAATTACCTAGCCAGATCTCCAAATGTGAAAGAAGTTGTCTTCTTTATAGTAGCCACTTGGGCATCAACATGTTGAGTTGGTTGAGGGGGATTTAATTGAATGAAGCATTTTTTTTTCTAAAGGATTGGTAATTGTTTGGACTTGTGGATTCAGAATTTTTAGGATGGTTAGAGGTGGATTTTGTTTCACGACCACCAAATGAGTTTTGATAATCATGAAGGGTAGTACACAAGTGAATGAAGGAAGGTAATTTCATCATGCCAAGCTTATCTTGCATCTTAGTTTTCAAGTTCTCAATGAACATTCTTTGATGGTGAGGATTGGGAATTTGCACATCGATTTGGGAATAAAGTGATTGGTAGTGTGAAATGAAGTCAGTAACCTTTTCATCCTATTTTTGCTTATATCTCATCAAATTTTCCAAGGTCATCTTAGGGGTCATGTGCACTTGGAGGTAATTAATAAAGGCCTCAACAAGTTCATTGAATGAATGAATTGAGTTATTTGAGGAAAACCATTTTAAGATAGTGTCTTTCAAGGATCTAGGGAAAAGTTTAGCCAAAAGTTTGTCTTCAAATATGAAATCACTACATAAGACAATAAAGGTGGAAACATGGTTAACAAGATCTCCCTTCCCACCATATTTCTCAAATTGAGGAACTTCTACTCCTTGTGGCATTTGTTCTCTCAATATTTCCAAGGATAAGTGTTTGGTTTTGATGTATTGCGAGGGTTGATCATTATTGTTTTGGTTTAAGGTTGTAACTTGTTGTTGGAGGGATGCCATGCTTTGTAAAAGTGTGTAATGATAGCATCATTGTTGTTGTAATATGGAGGGTTATAAGGTGGTGTAGGGTATGTATGTGGAGGACAATTGAACTGTAAACTTGAGATGGAGGAGGTTTGATGAGATACTATAGTTGAAGGCACAAAGCTAGAGGAATTCCCAGTGTAAATTCCTAAGGAAGTGTTCACACTGTTGGTGGGTTGAATTGTTATGGTAGGTTGAGTACTAGTGTAAGTAGGGATGGAAAAAAGTATCGTAGAGGTAGGAATGGAAGTTCCACCTTGGCTTTGAGTCCATACCAAAGCTTGAGTGGAGGTAGGGATAATAGGGATAGTGTTGCTAATGGAAAACACAATGGTTGAAGGCATGGTAGTCATGGGAAATGAAGTATGCAAACTAGGATCCATATAGGGTTGATTATCAACACTATCAAGAAGAGAGCTAGGGAACCCAAGATCCACAATGAATGGTGTATCACAAGATGACATGAGTCTTGAACTACAAGATTACAATAGTATTTCTATTAGGACACCAAGTTGTAAAGCTCATACACGATTTCACAAACTTAGTGGACAAACCCAAAATGGAAAGAGGGTAAAGGGTAATGCAAGGACCTAAAATGAAGTGTATAAATGAAAATTTCAGATTATAAACAAGGTAATTTACTAGTTACACTATGAAAAAATCTAAAATGAAATGCTCTAAATGCAATTTTGAATTTAAGGAATGCACAAAATGAATCGATTTAAGCTAGATGCAATGAGCTGAAGAAAACAAAAACTCTATAAATTGAAACAAAAAGTTAAAAACAACAAACATAAACAAAAAAATAGAGTTTTTAATGCTAGAAAATGAGTTTAAAATATGAGATGGGAATAAATCGCCTAGAGGGGTGTATGTGTCCCAACTTAGGGTTTTTGCATAATTTAAAAAAAAAAATGATTGAATGTTATGCTTTTTGGATTGAATGATGTCTAGAATAAATGCAAATGTAGATTTCAGATGAAATTCAATGATGCAAGATGCAAAAGTGCAACCTATATGCACTTTCACTAATGCACAATTTAGAAACCCTAGATGCAAATAAACTAATGCACAATCGTAATGAAAAGTTAATGCAAGCTAGATCTAGGACTATGATGAACTCCAAATATGAAAAGGGGTGTTCACATTAGGTTCACAAAAATGAAACAACAAAAATAGGCCACCCTATCCCCGTGGAAGATAGGGTGAGATAGGTTTTTTAGGACCTATACCTATTTCCCTCAAGTTTCACTCAAGGAAACCCTAGAGATCTTAATCCGAATCTAGGAAAGGGGGAAAGAGATCTTAAAATAGGGTGTCCTAGGGTGTGATTAAGGTCTAAAAAGGGGTTCGCCACCAAGATAGGGATTGGAAAGATAATTAATATGCAAGAACTAATTATGAAACTTAATGATATGCAAGACTTAAATAGATGACCTAGAAATGAATGTAAATTAGAACAATAAACTGGAAAAGTATAGAGGGGCACCTGGAAACCTATAGAAGCTTGAAGGGAGACCTGAAATGTTGAAAACAATGAATTTAATGCACACTAGGACTCATATGCTAGGCTAGGTGATTTAGTCCCAGATTAGGGTTTCTTGGCAGGAATAAAAATTTGGCAGAAATAAGTATGAAACACCTGAAAATTGGAAAAATCCCTATACTGGGACTCATATACCAGAAGTGGCGTATCAGTCCCACTCAACTTCTTTAGAAATTCAAAGTCCAAATATTCTCTTAAACCTCTGCTCTATCTTCTCAACCTGATTTTCAGATTTGAATTGTTGAATTCTGCTCTATAGATGCCTTTTAGTGATCTTATAAACAAGGTGACAACTTTGTAGACTTGAAAAATTTTCTCCAATCTTTCTCTTCAATGTGTCTTCAACCTAAATATGTAAATCACACACTAAAGATGGAAAAATGTTGATTTGTTAGTGGAAAGGGGTTTTCCTTGTTCAAACCCTATTTTGGTAATCAAACCTTGAAATGAAATGAAATGAAGGAATGATGAATGAACAAAATGATATGTTGCAACTCACCAAACCCTCGAATAAGATGCTAAAAAAATGTATGAAATGGCTCCAATGGATGTGGATCTTGTCTCTTGCTTGGATCATGAAACCCTACACAAATGTTAGCTCAAAAACAAACATAATGCATGATGTCTTTGACATGATGCTTGATACTTGAATAATGCTCCAAAACATTTGATAATCAGCTCTTGTATTCTCTCTTGATCATTAATTTTCTATAATGAATGAAAGCTTAGATTGTTAGGAGAAAAAGAGTGGACTAATCTTGTATTTATACTTGTTTATGCTAAATTCCTCAAAATTACAACACTACAAGCCGACATCAGATCTAGGAGAATAAAATCCTACAAAGAATTTGAATTAATTTAATTTTAAGCCACACGGGACTCATATGCCAAAAGTGGCATATGAGTCCCATTAGGCTAGGATTTGGGACACATTTTTTAAGAAATGCTTAGATTGATGTGAAATCTAGATTGGGGCCCCAAAACTTAGGTGGGACTCATACGCCCAAGATAGCATATGAGTCTCAAATCACTAAATTTGGGCCATACAATAGAAAAAAACTAATTTTTGTTTGGTCATTACATATGTGTCAGGATTATCCTAAAAAAATGCATTAATTAAGGCTTGTGGATGAAAAATAAGGCCAAATAAGGCATAAAGAAGCCCAATTTATTAATGAAGCCCTAGATTAGTGTGAAAGTGTTAGGACACACTTTACAACACCCTAAATAAGAAAAAATTAAGTTCATTTAATTTTCAAAGGCCCAAGACCTAATGTGAATGTGTTAAACACATTACAACACTAAATTAAGGAAAAAATATGCTTAATTTAATATAGAGGGCCCAAACAAATGTGAAAATGTGAGGTATACATTTTTTTTCATTACGGGGTTAAAGCATTGAGGGTTGAGGGTTTAAGGGTCAAGAGGGTAGAGGGTAGATGGTTTAAGGGTTGAGGGATTATGGTAGAGAGGGATGGATGGAGGGAGGAGAGATGGAGGGAGAAGTGAGATAGAGAGGAGAGAAGAGGGAAGGAAAAAGATAGATGAGAGTTGAGGATCCAATGTATAGGGTAGAGGGTTTAAGGGATGAGGGTTGAGGGTTGAAGGGTTTAGGGTTTAAGGGTCAAGAGGGTAGAGGGTAGAGGGTAGAGGGTTTAAGGGTTGAGGGTTTAAGGGTTTAAGGATTGAGGGTATAGGGTTGAGGGATTATGGTAGAGAGGGAGGGATGGAAGGATGGAGAGATGGAGGGAGAAGTGAGATAGAGAGGAGAGAAGAGGAGGGAAGGAGAAAGATATATGAGAGTTGAGGATCCAATGTATAGGGTAGAGGGTTGATAATTGAGGGTATAGGGTTGAGGGTATAGTGTATTGGGTTGGGGGTAGAGGGTTGAGGGTATAGGGTTAAGGGATTAGGGTTGAGGGTCCAATGTATAGGGTAGAGGGTATAGGGATTGATGGTTTAGGGTTTAAGGGTTTAGGGTTGAGGGATTAGGGTTGAGGGATTATGGTTGAGGGATTATGGTTGAGGGATGAGAGAGAGAGAGAGAGAGAGAGAGAGAGAGAGAGAGAGAGAGAGAGAGAGAGATTATGGTTTAGGGTTTAAGGGTTGAGGTATTAAGGGTTTAAGTGTGTAGGGTTGAGGTATTGGGGTTTAAGGAATAGTGTCAAGGGTTGATGGTTTAGGGTTAAGTGAGAGAGTGGGAGAGAGGGAGTGGGAGCTAGAGGGATGAGAGAGAGATAGAGGGAGTGAGAGATGGATAAGGGTTGGGAGGGAGAGACTAGAGAGAGATATATTAGGGTTTATGGTTTAAGAGTTGAGGTATTAAGGGTTTAAGAGTATATGGTTGAGGGATTAGGGTTTAAGGCATAGTGTCAAGGGTTGAGGGTTTAAGGATAGGGTTTAGGGTGAAGTGAGAGACCTAGATGGCTAAGGATGGATGGATGGCTAAGGAGAGAGAGGAAACATTTAGAAAATAAACTTTTCCATAATATGAGCACATTTTGAAGAAGTTGAGATATAGCCATTTTGTATAGAAAAGCCAAAATGTGCTCATGTTATAATGCGAGTGCATTTTGGCTTGCTCTAAAAATGGTAAAAAAGTCAATACACTCATCATCTAGGCCCACATACTCTGATATTCTCCTAGTTATGCATGTGTTTTGACAAAAAAGAAGCTTTTTGATGTTGTTGGGAAGTGCACATGCAAACTTTTCACATTGTAACACCTTTGCATGAACTTTACACAACCTTTTTATGGTTTTCCAACTTAGGAAGGAGGAAATAACAAAGTTTTCATATCGAATTTGATATATATCAATTCAAGTCTCAATTTTTGTAGTGTTGCAATGTTAATTGTGATTGAGTTGTTATAATTTAACATTATACATTAGTTATTTGTATTGTTTGTAGTAATTCTATTCAAGAGTGATATACAATTGAACATTGAAAAGGAAACAAGCTTGTGAAAAACTCAAATAGTTGAGGAGTTTGATGCAACAAGAAACAAAGAATACATAATTGGGTAGAACTCTTCCATTCAAATGTTTGTTTATTAGGTATGTGAATTATTTACACATTTTCTTTACATTTTCCTCAATTATATTATGTTTCTTTACCATCCCTTATCATACATGCTTAATATAGTGCTTTTATTTTGTTATTATGCATATTCCATGTTCATCATTGTTTGTTTTTCATTATAAACTTAGCCCCTCTTGACACATTTTAAACTACATAATTCTTTACACTTGCCAATTACATTTTAAACCACATCTCTTTGAGGGATTTTGTTAAACCAATTGACCTACCTTGTGTATGCTTCCACATTTTGTATACACATATATATGAGAGTAGTTATAAGTATGTGATATAATACATCATTTATCAATCATTTTCTATGGATGTGCATACCCCTTTCCAAAGCTTCGATTTTGGTATAGGCATGGGGGATGTAGTGGAATTTGGTTTTACACCTAGAAATTGCATTTTATTGAAATTTTCTAAAGCCTTTTCAACAAATCCATTTTGTGCATATCTTGCAATCATTGTAGTCCATGAGGACATATCTGATTGAGGCATTTTGTCAAATAGTTCTACCAAAACAACTAATTTCCTTGTCTATGCTACCAAATTTTCCATGCATGTCTACCAAAGCATTGCATCAAACAATGCAGACAAGACAATCAACTATTTGAAAAAATGCCTTAAAGAAATGTGGTCTCATGGTGATGTGCATCACCATGAGACTGCATTTCTTTGAGGAATTTTTTCAAATAGTTGATTTCCTTGTCTATGCTACCAAATTTTCCATACATGTCTACCCATTTTTTTTTCCAACAATCCCCCTTTATTTCAATGATTTGATTGATGCCTGGATACCTTGTTCCAAAGGTAAGATGTCAAGACAAAAGTTGTGGAATGTGGATTTATACTCTTGAGCCAATTGTATCTTCGTGAAAGTTTGTAATGTCTTTTAAAAAATCTATTTTGTGCTTATCTTGTGATCATGGAATTTCATGAGACCACATTCCATGTTTTGATAGATGTCATACCCCATTCCAAGGTTTCCATTATAAGGTAGTGATCTCACTAGCTCACTAGCATGCCAATGTAATAGCATTGACAAGGTAGTGGGTTGTTTGAAAAAATGCCTCATAGAAATGGGCTGTTTGAGACTCCATTTCTATGAGGCATTTTTTCAAACAACCCAACACCTTGTCAATGCTACTGCATTAACAATCTAGTGAGCTCACTAGCTTGTCTATGGTACCGCATTTTTCATACATGTCTACCAAAATTTTTTTGTCAACAATTCACATGCCTTGTCCATGCTTCCATATTGTGCCTATCTTGCAATCATGGAATTCCACAAGACCACATTTATTTAAGTAATTCCATCAAAAAATCATGCCAACTTTGAAAAGATAGTGAGCTCACTAGCTTTTCAATGCGGTAGCATAAACAAGCTAGTGGGTTGTTTGAAAAAATACCTCATAGAAATGGGGTCTCATGGTGATGTACATCATTGTGAGACCCCAATTCTTAGTAGCTTGTCAAAGATCACATGAATTTTTTTATGGAATTCCTTAAAGAGATATGGTCTTGTGGAATTCTATGATTGCAAGATAGGAACAAAATGGAAGCATGGACAAGGCATGTGAATTGTTTGAATTTTTTTTTTGGGTAGAAATGTATGAAAAATGTGGTACCATAGACAAGCTAGTGAGCTCACTAGCTTGTCTGGGCTGTTTGAAAAAATTCCTTATAGAAATGGGGTCTCATGGTGATGTAACCCATTCCTATGAGTCATTTTTTTAAACAACCCACTACCTTGTCAATGCTACTGCATCTAGTGAGCTCACTAGCTTGTCTATGGTACCACATTTTCCATACATTTCTACCAAAAATTTTTGTCAAAAAATTCACATGACTTTTCCATGATTTCATTTTGTGACTATCTTGAAATCATGGAATTCCACAAGACCACATTTCTTTAAGGAATTCCATCAAAAAATTCATGTGAGCTTTGACAAGCTAGTGAGCTCACTAGCTTGTCAATACGGTAGCATAGAAAAGCTAGTGGACTGTTTGAAAAAATGCCTCGTAGAAATGGGGTCTCACCATGAGAACCCATTTATGTGAGGAATTTTTTCAAACAGCCCACGTGAGACCCCATTTCTATGAGGCATCTTTTCAAAAAGCCCACTAGCTTGTCTATGCTACCACATTGAAAAACTAGTGAGCTCACTAGCTTGTCAAAGCTACCACATTTTGCATACATGTCTACCAAAAAATTTTGTCAAAAAATTCACATGCCTTGTCCATGCTTCTATTTTTTGCCTATCTTTCAATCATCTAATTCCACAAGACCACATTTCTTTAAGGAATTCTATCTAAAAATTCATGTGAGCTTTGACAAGCTAGTGAGCTCACTAGCTTGTTAATGTGGTAGAATTGACAAGGTAGTGGGTTGTTTGAAAAAATGCCTCATAGAAATGGGGGATCCACCATGATCCCCAATTTCTAGCATCATCATGAGCCCCCATTTCTATGAGGAATTTTTTCAAATAGTCCACTACCTTGTCAATTCTATCACATTGACAAGCTAGTGAGCTCACTAGCTTGTCTATGGTACCACATTTTGCATACATGTCTACCAAAAAAATTTGTCAAAAAATTCACATACCTTATCCATGCTTCCATTTTTTTCCTATCTTTCAATCATGGAATTCCATGAGACCAAATTTCTTTAAGGCATTCCATCAAAAAATTCATGTGACCTTTTACAAGCTAGTGAGCCCACTAGCTTGTCAATGCGGTAGCATAGACATGCTAGTGGGCTGTTTGAAAAAATTACTCATAGAAATGGGGTGTCACGATTCATACCCCATTTCTATGAGGAACTTTTTCAAACAACCATGAGGCATTGTTTCAAACAGCCCACTAGCCTGTCTATGTTATCGCATTGACAAGCTAGCACATTTTGCATACATGTCTGCCAAAAAAAAATGTCAAATAATTCGCATGCCTTGTCCATGCTTCCATTTTTTTCCTACCTTGCAATCATGGAATTCCATGAGACCACATTTATTTAAGGAATTCCATCAAAAAATTAATGTGAGCTTTGACAAGATAGTGAGCTCACTAGCTTGTCAATGCGGTAGAATTGACAAGGTAGTGGGCTGTTTGAAAAAATGCCTCATAGAAATGGGCTATTTGAGACCCCATTTTTATGAGGTATTTTTTCAAACATCCCACTACCTTGTCAATTCTACCACATTGAAAAGCTAGTGAGGTCACTAGCTTGTCTATGGTACCATATTTTGCATACATGTCTACCAAAACATTTTGTCAAACAAGTCACTTGCCTTGTCCATGCTTCCATTTTGTACCTATCTTGAAATTTTCAGGTTTACATTAAAAAATACACTTAATTAAGTCTTATGATTGCATAAAGGGGTCAAATAAAGCATAAGAAAGGTGTAAATAGTGAAAATAAGCCTAGAAAAGTGTGAAATCTTGTTACAAGACTTTACAACACTTTATAATAGGACTTGATAAGTGATGAGAAGGTGATTTTTAGGTGAATTGTAATGAAAAGAGTCTAGAAAAGTGTAGAAATGTTTCACAACACTTCACAACACCTTCACAAGATTCCTTAATTTGAATGTTTAGGACCTAATGTGAATGCATAAGTTACATTGCAACATTAAATCGAAGCAAAATAGATCAAGCATCACAAGAGAAAGACCTAAAAGACCATGAAAATGTGAATGATCCATTTTTCTATGGTACACTACATAATACATGAAGCATGAAGCATACAAGCGAATGGTAGCATGAAGGATACACATGGAATGTTAGATTTCTTCCTCAATGATATAAAGCATGAAGCATGGTAGCATGAAGCATCAAGCATACACATGAATTTAATCCGAGAAGCACATGAAGCATGAAGTATTACTATATTTATATGATTGATTTAATGTTCAATATTCTTACAGGAGAATAATGTTTAAACTTTATTATATATTTACAATTATAGAAAAGAAGAGTGCATGGAAAATACTTGGATTTTAAATATTTGAAGTAAACCATTTACAAATATCTATTGAAGCATGGATTTATAATACAAATATGGACACCATTAATAAAAGAGATTTGTATTAACCAAATAGCCATGTAGGCATACATCAATATATGTCGATATAAGTATAAAGTACATATAAAATAGCCATACAGGCTTACAAGAATGCCATATAGGCATATAATGTCAAGTATATGCAATACAAAATATGTCCAAAAATGTCATATAGGCATAAAACAAAGGACCCCAATCAAAAGTCATTGCCCTACAGGTGAAGGAAACTGACGGGTGGCCTTTGTTGGTCAGGTGGATGATGATGCATATGACACTCATTTACTTTGTATTCGAGGGTTGCTCCTCCTATTTAGTTCTTAATCAAGATTTAATTGTTACAATAACAAGTAAAGACATTAATATATAGAAATTACATCATAAAAATGATATATTTAACAAAATAATCACTTACCGCTACCAAATGATCTCTCTCCTCAAGAGAAAGATCCGCATGCTCAGGATTTGGCATTCAAAAGTCCTATAGAAACCATCCAAATAGAAATCAAACTACGAATCAATAATAATTTTATTTCTCAATAATAAACAACTATAACAATGAATGTAATTTGAAATTTACTAATCTGCCTCCTACTCCCATGAGAGCCATCGAGCTATTGATTGTGGAAGATACAACACACTCTATTTCCTTATCAACATCAGGAGGTATTTCTTATTCCATCATCTAAAAATAAAACAATAAATTATTCAATCATAAAAAGTAGAATAGTGATGCAGGTCATGGATTATAATGTACGAGATAATCAATTTTTTTTTTAGTACTTATTGACTATATATTTCTTACTATTATGCTTACTATTTTCCCTATCTATAGCTTGTTCAAAAGCACCTATTTTAGGATTTTATCCATAGGAATTTTTTCAAAAGAGGGAGGGGTGTTTTGATCATGAGGGGAAGAGGATCATTTGATGGGGTGGAAGGTGTACTTTGAGACCACATTTCAAGAGTGATCATACAATGGAGTGGAAGAGGTAATTTGATCTGGACATGGAAGGATGTCATTAGATGAAGTGGGGGAGAGGGGATTGTGAGAGGGGGATGAAGGGATATATTTCTCTTGAGATGGAAAGATATCATTAGATGATAGTGAAGGGATATGTTGTTCCTGATTGGAAATGGGATCATATGATGGAGGAGAAGGGTTTCCTTGTTCTTTAGATGGAGTGGAATTTATGTTAGCATGCTTTGGATTAGGAGATGGACATAATTTGTTTGATATGGATGGTGTGATGAGGGAGGAAGGTTTTATGGGCTCTTCATCTTGGATAAATGGATTGATAGGGGATTCATTTAAAATTTAGGTATTAGGGTTTATCTTGATGTGGATGTGATGAAGGTGGATGCATGATATGGGAAGACTGCATCACTTTTTTTTTTATGGGGACACAACCACCTTTGCAAATAGTCCTTGGAGGAATTTATTATGAGAGACATGGGATGAATTTGCTTGGTAATAGTGGGGTGATGTGGATTTTAAGGATGTGGGATATGAACAAGTGTAATAAGAGGTGGAAGCTTCCATGCATTGGAAAATTGAGGATGAGGATGAGGACCTTGAAAAGGATTCGGAGGGGAATTTTGGCTAAAGACTTGGTTTTCGTTGTCAAAGGAAGGGGAAGGATAAGCAAGAGGAGATGTATTGGGATTGGATGAAGGTAGAGAGGATGGAAGCTTAGCATCTATGCCAAGGAGACATCTAAGCATGACATCCTTATAATTATGGAAGTAGTAGGTGAGGATACAATTAGTGGTGGTGGATGGGGATGATATGGATGGGACTTGAGGGGAGATTTGGATGGGGGATTGGTGGAAAATTGGAGCATTCTATCTATTGGAAATGGATTCAAGGTGATCCATAATGCTCTCATTGTCATCATTGGGATTATATTTAGGTTGGTCAAAAAGGCTATCCTCATCATCATCGATATGCTTGAGGTTGGTTAGAATGGATGAAGCTAGATTAGAATAGATTAGGTTGGATAGAGGATAGGTTAGATGGTTAGACATGGTGGAGGATTGATTGGAAGAAAGATTGGTATTGATTTTGGATAAGGATGGAAATTAGGATGATGGATTAAAAATGAACTCGGGGATTAGAAGAATAGGATATAAGGATGAAGATGGAGGATGGGATTAGATTTTGGGACCAAATCCAAGACCTTAAAATGATTTTATTTGATTAAAGAGGATTATCTATTCTTAAGGCGGTGAGTTATTCAAAAAAATACCTCAAATAAATGTGGTCTCATGGTGATGGACATCACCATGAGACCACATTTCTTTGAGGAATTTTTTCAAACATCTGATTGCCTTGTCTATGCTATTGCTTACTATTATGCTTTGATAGATTTTTTCCAAGCATCCATAGCATAGAAAAGGCAATGAATTATTTGAAAATATGCCTCAATAAAATGTGGTCTCATGGAATTCCATGACAAGAAAATGAAATTGGAAGCTACTCCTAGTTATTCGTTATGCTATGTGAAGTAATTGCATCACTGCTTATGTTGACTTTCTAAAAAACTATATTGTAATTGAAAATTTGTCATCTATCAACATCTAGTTATTAGTTATGCAATGTGAAGTAATTCTTTGAGTTTGAAAGATGTGCTTGATGTAATGTAATCAATGATATGGATACAAAATTAACAAATATATTAAGTACAATTCATTATTTAAACTCTTTATTCTATTACCTGAGTGAAGGTTTGCACTCCACTGCCATTGGGAGGTGTTGTCGTGAAATATCCAATATATACCTATTCAACATCCAAAATCAGATATTAGAATACCATTCATATAACAATTCTATTCACATGTAATATTTATAATTGTTTACTAGTTACATACCTCAACAGTAGATGTCATGGAGTAATATAGAGGTAGAGGGCTGATGAAAATAGTATGAACACTATGGCCCTAAAATTTCATTACAATAATTAAACTAAATTAGTTAATCTTGAATTTCAAAAATGTAATTTAATAAATTAAATTCAATGAACATGCTAACATTTACCTGAGAATTTTGGCTGAAAAGATATGTTCAACTATACAAAAGAGGATGGAGGAAGGAGATATTAGTGACCCATCGATTTTAAGGATGTTTATGGCTACTCTTGCACTCTTAGGGTTTTTCACCTAAAAGGAGAGAGATAAACCCTTAAAATCAATGTGGTTCACTCAAATTAGGAAATGTATGATGTGATTAAGGCTAAATTAGATGATCTAAGTGCAACTAAATGAACTAATTGACTGATTATGAATGCAAAACCTAAGAAATGTGCAATATTTGAAAATGCAGTGATGTTTGCAAAAAGCTTAAAAGAATGAACAAAAATGCAACTAAAACTGAAAAGAAAGATATATTTAAGAATGTGTACACCTAAGAAGCTGAAGAGGACTAGAAATCAATCTAGAAATCTGAAAAATATGATTTTGAGTTGATTGGGACTCATTCACCACCTTGGGAGAATTAGTCCCAGGTTAGGGTTTTTCTGCCCATAAACTGATTTCTGCCAACTAGGTGTCTGGATCTGCATTTAACTCAAAAAGTCACCTCATGAGGGACTCATTCTCTATGCATGGTGAGTCAGTCCACTTTTAAATTTCAGCAAGTTCAAATTTTTGTTCTGCACCTTGACACCTATACAACACTTTCTGACGGAAACCCAAACTAGGATCTCAAAAAATTCTTGCAAAATAGCTTAAAATTGTTTTTCTAATGGGGGGTTTTCCTTGGTCAAACCCCTAGTTGGGTAATCAAACCTCAAATGGACAAAAAATTGCATAAAACCCTAGCCTTAAGTGTGTTAAAGACTATGAAAGTTTGAAGTATGTTAAAACGCTATTCTATTGTGCTAGAATAAAAAATGCAAATGTGACTTGAGTGATGCAAGACCTCAACCCTAGAAACCTCACAACATATCAAAAAAATGGAGATAAATGACATGCAAATGGAATGTAAATGAAATGCAAACCTTAATTTGAAGATAAAGAAGAAATGGAAGATGGAATCACTTTGAAAACAAGTCTTTAGGTGTGTGATATGATGGCTAGTTACATCTCCTCAACCTATATTTCTCCAGGATTCACCATAGGAATACATCATCAACTCTTTGCAATGTTGAATCTTGATAAAAAAGTGAGCTTCAAGACTTGCAAAAACCCTAGTTTACTGCCCTAAAACTTCAAGTTTGCTAATGAAACTTGTTGTAGAAGACTTGGCTTTAGAATTTGCTTTATGAAAAATGACTAAGAGATTTGTAAAATGACTTAAAATGAGTATTTATAAGCATCAACACCTAATTTTCCCGTTATTTAGACCTAAGAGGCCAACATTCACCAAAAAATTAAGTTGAATTAATTGAATTCGTGCTCAAAATTGAAGTTTCCCTCAAAAGGGACTCATTCGCCACCCTTGGCAA
>VDFB02210653.1:0-140270 GCA_007258455.2 Sequoia sempervirens | reverse complement strand
TCTAGAAGCATCCAAAAAAAATAAGAACTAATAGAGAAGAATCCACAACAATTGAGATTACCAGAATTACATAATCTTCAATCAGGAACACTGACAGAGACCACATAAACACTATCGGGGCACAATTATTCATAGCACAATTAGATCTTCATGCAGACCTCTGAAACATCTGGTAGATGAACTAGGTATTCTCAGCAATAAACCCTTTAGTCCATAGCAACTGATCTTCATGTATAGAACAAAACACCTTCATGACCTTCACTGTTCCACTCGCAACCTGCAACTCTTTAAAAATTTTCTCAATATCCTCGACATATACAACCTTCACTACAATGATGCTAATAGTGTTGACATCAATGAAAACCACATATTAGCAACACAACCACAACATCCAACAATCTCCCCCTTTTGCATTGATGGCAACACATGATGTGAAAAATACCATCAACCCAACTCACAATCAACACTTACTCCCCCTTAGATTCTGACTCAATTTCTCCTCAACACATTCACATATCTCTTCTCCCTAGATAAGCAATAGGTTTTCACATGAATCTTCTCCCCCTTTGACATCAATGATAAAGATAAACATTATCTTCCCATATACAAGCTCTGAACCACATATGTGCACATCTAACTACTCCCTCTGAGTAGTAGCCACAAAAACATCAACCTAGATCAAGAAATATCTATGAAGCACATAGATTGATGCAAGAAAATGCATCTTTAGTTCATATCAGGAGGGGTAATTACCCCTAGCATCCCTTTGAGATACTCAAAAGTGTCCTTCGGCAATGGCTTGGTGAAAATGTCTACAATCTATTCTTTGGTAGGCACATATTCCAGTCTAACTTCTTTCTCATTCACTTTCTCCCTTAAGAAGTGAAACTTGATTGATATATGCTTCCATTCTTAGAGTGTAGCACCAAATTCTTTGATATGTTAATTGGACTTGAGTTGTCAGAGTATATGGAAATAGGTTCATCATATACTATTTTGATATCTTTTAGCATCTGTTTCATCCACATCACTTGAGTACAGTTATTTGCAACAACAATATACTCTGCCTCAGTAGTAGATAGAGAAATGGAATTCTACTTTTTACTCAACCAAGACACCAACTTCTTCCCTAGGAAGAAGGCACCACCAATAGTACTCTTCTTGTCATCTACATCTCCTGCCCAATCCACATCAGTATATGCACTCAAAGTAAGATCATCATCCTTAGGATACCACAACCCAAAATCAGTTGTTCCTTTAAGATATTTGAAGATTCTCTTTACACCAGTCACATGTGATTCTTTTGGATTAGCCTAAAATCTAGCAACCATACATACAACATTCATAATGTCTGGTATAGTATGAGTTAAATAGAGAAATCCACCAATAATTGACTTGTATCTTGTTTGATTTTCCTTAGGAGAATCATCATTCTGTGTTAACTTGCATCTGGTTACCATGGGAGTACCAACTGGATTTGAGTCTTCCATGCCAAACTTCTTTAGCAACTCTCTCACATATTTGGACTGAGATATGAAAATTCCCTTGTCTAACTGAGTAACTTGCAATCCTAGAAATAACTTCATCTCTCCAATCATACTCATTTCAAATTCACTCTTCATTTCATCAGCAAACTTCATACATAGATTATCATTTCCTCCAAAAATAATGTCATCAACAAAGACCTCAATAATCAACTCTTTATCATGATACAACTTGAAATACAAGTTGCTGTCAGCAATACCTTTATTGAATCCAAGCTTTAGTAAATATTTATCGAGTCTCGCATACCAGGCTTTGGGGGCTTGCTTGAGTCCATACAAAGCTTTCTTCAATCGAAAAACCATGTCTTCCTTGTCAGTCAGTTGAAATCCATCTGACTGTTCAATATATACTTCTTTTAGCTCACCATTCAGAAAAGCTGACTTCACATCTATTTGATAGAATTTATAGTTCTTATATGCAGCATAAGCAAGAAATAATCTTACAACTTCAATACTGGCAACAGGGGAAAATTTTTCTTCAAAATCGATACCTTCCATTTGTGAATACCCTTTACATACTAGTCTTGCTTTATTCCGGACCTCTTCACCTTGTTCATTCAACTTATTCTGAAAGATCCATTTAGTACCAATCACATTTTTGTCTTTAGGTCTGGGAACAAGTATCCATGTATCATTCTTTTCAATCTACATTAGTTCTTCCTTCATAGCTTCCATCTAATGTTTATCATTGCAAGCTTCATTAACATCTTTAGGCTCAATCTTGGAAATCAGGCAATATTCTTCTACAATATTTCTTCTAGTTTGCACACCTTTATTATTGTCTAATATAATTTGATTTTCAGAGTGATTTAGCTTTACATACCTTGGAACCTTAGGAATTTCTCAAACTTCTGGTTCTTTTGTTCTTTCTTCTACACTTGCACTTTTCTCTGCTTCCTGACTACCTTGATTTACCAAAACAAATGGAAGTTGTTTTACTGGAACATATGGAACAATTTGAAGTTGATTATGTGTCTGAGCATTTTTCCTTTTGTTTGTGCTATCTTCCTCGTCATTTGAATCATATCCACACTATCTGGATGATCTAGCAAAATCCTCATCAACTCTGACATTTGCACTTTTAACCATTTTTCTTAATCTTCTATTATAGCACCGGTAAGCCTTGCTTTTAGTAGAGTAACCTAGAAAGATTCCTTCATCACTTGTTGCATCAAACTTGCCTATGTCCTCATCTCTCTTAATATAACATTTGCTTCCAAAGATCTTGAAATATTTAACAGTAGGCTTATAACCAAACCATAGTTCAAAAGGAGTCTTACTAGAATTACCATTGACATTTACCCAGTTTAAAGTGTACACAACAATGCTTACAACTTCACTCCAATAGATGTGAGGCACATTTCCTTCTATCATCATTGTTCTAGCAACATCCAGAATTGTTCTGTTCTTCCTCTCTGCAACTCCATTCTATTGAGGGGTTTGAGGATCAAATAACTGTCTTCTGATTCCATGCTCTTCACAGAAAGATTTGAACTCCCTGGAGGTGAACTCACCACCTCTATCTGACCTAAAGCATTTGATTTTCAGACCTTTCTCATTCTCTGCCATAGCATTGAAAATTTTGAACTTCTCTAACGCTTCACATTTTTCTCTTAAGAAAGCAACCCATACATTCTAAAGTAATAATCAATAAGCAGCATAAAGTTCCTTTCTCCATGAAGACTTCTGACTCTGGAGGGACCGCATAGAACAGTGTGTACCAGCTCTAGTATTCCATTAGAATGATGTTGTTTTCTCTAAAAAGAAACTCTAGTCTGTTTTTCCATCTAACATTCCTTGCAAATTGTGTTAGCAGGCTTCACTATCTTAGGTAAATATCTTACTACTTGAGTGGAACTTACTTTGAAAATTTTATCAAAATTCACATGACACAGCCTCCTATGCCATAACCAACTTTCATCGACTTGAGCAATTAAATAACTTTCACTAGCAACATTCAGGTGAAAAATATTACCTTTTGTCTTTTTACCTGAAGCAATTATATTTCTAGAACTTCCAAGTATCTTGCATCTTCCACCTTTGAAATGAAGATCATAACCCTTGTCCACCATCTTTCCAACAATCAACAGGTTGTGCTTCAAGCCTTCAACATAAAGGACATCATCGGTGTTATGCTTACAACCAAGACAAATAGATCCTCTGCCACGAATCACACTAACATTGTTATCTCTGAATCTTACAACCCCACCGTCATACTTCACTAGATTTACAAATTTTATTTTGTCACCAGTCATATGATGTGAGCATCCATTGTCAATAACCCACTCATCCTTTTCTTCAATTCGGGCTGCAAGAGCTTTCTCAACTTTAGTAGATTCAGTAGCCACCAAACCATTTTCCTTGATAGCAAGGAACACCCATTCATCTTCATTTCCAGTTTCTTTGTCAGACTCTTCATCAGTCACTCCTTCTTTAGCATAATAACATTTCTTTTAAAATATAGATTTAGGCTTAGACCTAGGAACTCTTTCAGACACCTTGATGTAAAATGACCTATTTTATTACAAGAGAAACATTTAATAGGAAACATTCCTTTATACTTACCTTGTCCTCTACCTTTTTTCTTCATAATCAGTGCTTCCAACTCTTCTACTTCTCTTTCTTCATCTTCAAGCTATTTCATTTCTTCCTCATACTTGAATTAATTTCTAGAACACTCTCTCAGATCATATCTTTGCTTGTTTCTTCTGGATACAAAAGCCCTAAATGGAGATTCAGTCTTGGGAACAAATTCACCAAATTCACTCAACTGAAAAGCAACAAGTTTACCAATCAGTGTATCTCTTGACATATTTGTCACTGATCTGAATTATTAAATAGCATGAGCCTTTTCTTTGTAAGAGGGAGGCAATGATCTGATCACTTTAGCCACAATTCTTCCTCTTCCAGGGTACCACCGACACATCTAATACCCATCACTAGTTCATTTACTCTATACATAAAAGAATAAATATTTTCATCTTTACCCATCTTCAAGTTTTCGTACTTTCCTTTCAAACTATGTAGCTTAGCCATCTTCACATGTACATCTCCTTCATACAAAGTTTCTAGCTTCATCCAAATCTCATGAGCTATCTTTAGACCTAACACATTTTGTCATTTCTGGATCTATGAGTGCACTCAACAAAGATTCAATAGCCCTGACATTATTCTAGGCCTCTTTAATCTCATCAGTAGTGGAAGGACCATTTTGAGGAATAACATATGGATTCTTTGTAATCTTCCAGAAGGGTTCACCAATACACCTCCTCCATCCTAGCTTTCCACAGTGAGTGGTTGGTTCCATAGAATCTAGGACTGTCCTTCCTGTATGATGCCATCTCGGATCACCTCAAGCTTTTAAACTTCTTTAGAGGAACTTGCTTTGATACCAATTGTTGGAAAAAAAAGGACAAACAATTGAGAGGGGGGTGAATCAATTGTCACCGAATATTTAAATTTTTTAAACTTTACTTAACTTAATCTTAGATCTGATGAATGAACAATAAACCATGAAAAATCAACACATCAGAAGCACAAAGAACACCAAGATTTTTATGTGGAAACCCTGTTAGGGGAAAAACCACAGTGGATGTTAGTCCACAGTATTATACCCTGTTAAAAGTATAATGAAAAATAATGGGAATGCACATGCATTCAGACACACTACCTAGAGCTCACTGCTCAAATACAAGAGGGCTCATTTCCCAACAATATAAAGCAATTCAGATTAGATCCACAGGGTATGAACTAAGAAAATAGCTTCTACACAAGCTTGATTATAGTTCCAATTAAGCACATAAAACCTTCTTCATACTTTGCTCAAACTTCTTCACACTCTACTTTGCAATCAAATGAATAGATCACTATTTGCACACTTGCACTTCCTCTGGCTCTTCCTCACTTCACACACTTTAACTTCGCTCAAACAATCACTCTTATATATCTGCAATATGGAATTACATCAATGAATTTGTCGGCCAAAAATATAAAACATATTTACAATGTCAGCCCCAATTTACAAATAAATTTTCAATCCAAATCAAACAACGTCGGATAATATTATGATGCTACCCAAAACAATATCTTTGAGTGTGCCAAACATTGAAAGTTTAATCTTCAAGGATTTACAACATGTTACAACCACTATGTCAGCCAAGAACATGAAAACTTGAACATACATGAGAAAAATCTTTGACCACGAGCACACTGATCAATGCAGACGTACAACAAAGATAGAGAATGATCTAGAAGCACCCACAAACAATAATAACTAATAGAGAAGCATCCACAACAACTGAGATTACCATAATTACATAATCTTCAATCAGGAACACTGACAGAGACCACATAAACACTATTAGGGCACAACTATTCATAGCACGATTAGATCTTCATGTGAACCTCTGAAACTTCCGGTAGATGAACTAGATACTCTCAACAATAAAATATTTAGTCCACAACAACTGATCTTCAACATACAAAACAAAACACCTTCATGACCTTCACTGTTCCACTGGCAACCTACAACTCTTCCTTTAACAATTTTCTCAATATCCTTGACATATACAACCTTCACTACAATGATGCTAATAGTGTTGACATCAATGACAACCACATATCAACAACACAACCACAACATCGAACAAAATGTTCTCAACATGAACATAAAAATACTTCATTTTCATTTGATTGGGTAGTTATAGTAAGGTTAAGATGAGTACTTCTTCTGAAAGGAAGATTCAGATCTTGATCAACTTGCAATATAAATGAGATAAGGTAATATAAATCACTAAGATTAAAAATTAAGAAAATTGTAGGATACTAGTGAAATGATGAAAAATAGGGTGAGGTGGATCAAAATTGGATTGATGAACCACTTAGGGACCTATTCTTCCTCAATTAATTAGGAAATGAGATCCACACAATGAAATGATTTACAACCCTTAGGTGAATCAATTCAAAGTGTGAATCTACTAATTTCCTTTTTTTGCAAGGATAGGGGTCCTGATTAAACAACACTTTGGAGAGAAAAACTAAAAATTTAGTAAAATAACTTCAAAATGCAATCTACAACTTGGATCTTGAAGATTAAACTCAATACTGATGGATCCAAAAATTGAAATGTAGATCAAAGAGAGGTAAGATGATGTGTACCAATAACCAAAAGTGATATGCTAAAGCTGATATAGGACTCATTCACCTAGAGGCAAATGGGTCCTGAGTTAGGGTTTGTCTACAACTTTAAGGAGTCTCTGCTACGTATATGAATCTCTCAATTTTCCCAAGTTTTAGGTTCAAAGAGCCAAAAATAAATTTTGTAATTGAGTTTCTGTGAGATGACAACTTTTGTGACAACTTTTACAACTTTGACAAATTTTCTCTTCAAAATATCTTCAAGATTTCTTCCACCTTAATTTGCAAACACAAATCAAGAGGGAAAAATGTTTTATTTTTGGTGAATGGGGGTTTTCCTTGGTCAAACCCCATTTTGGTAATCAAACCTTGAAATGAAATGAAATGACATGAAATGAATGATGAATGAACAAATCTATGTCACAATGCACCAAACCCTTGAATGAACCTTGGAATGTAATTATGCAACTTGTAAGAAATGGCTTTAATAGATGTGCATCTTGATATTGAATCTTGATTTGAAACAATGCTTTGAATGCTTGAATGGATCATGAAACCTACATCATCATATTAGCTCCAATAACACACATGATGCAAGAAGACTTTGACATGACAATTGGATCTTTATTGCTGCAATAATTCTTCAATAAATATTCTCTTGAATGCCTTGAATTTCTCTGGAATTCTAACTTGATCTCATGAAAATATTCTAGGTGAAACATAGTGAAATGACCTCATATTTATAGATATGTAACCTTAATTTCCTGAAGTTCAAATAACACAAGACAAAATCTAAATATGGATTTGAATATGTTAAAATACCACCAAAAACATAATTTAAATTTAGATCATAGGTCTAAGTGAGAACCCATTCGCCCATGGGAAAATGGGTCCTAGGTCACTCACCTAGGACACGCATTACTCAATGAGAAGTGTTATGTTAAGTCATTTATGAATTTCGAGTTTCCTCTTTGGAAAATGCAATTAATTAGGCTTGGATTTGAATTAAAGGGGCCAATTAATTTGAAAATTAAGCTCAATTAATTAAAGGATCCCTAGATAAGCGTGAAATTGTAAAGAGACCTGTGCACTTTACAACACCAAAAATAAGGCACAATTAAGTCCATTTTAATTAATAGGGCCCTAAACTTAATGCGAATATGTAAAAAAAATATTAAAAAACTAAATTAAGACATAATTAAGTTCATTTTAATATTAATTCCAAATTAGGTGTGAAAATGTAAAAGGGATACATTTTTCTACACTATATTTAGCCCCCACTTTAGTGAGAGGATGACCTTGCATCAAAATCACACTAAAGCAGACATTCAATACATAGGTATGCAACAATGAAAAAGATACTCAATCATACAACATCAAAGAATAAAAGGAAGGGGAAAACAAAAAGGTGGATCAAGCCTCGATTGTCCAACGTGATGTGGAACATGGCTCAACTGTTTGTTCAAGAGAAAGGGGCAGATCAAGCCTTAACTATCCAACACAATGTGGAACACATCTCACCTATTTTTCCAATCCATTCATAAGCAGAACTCAGTGTCCACTATGCAAAAAAAAGCACATGCTCACACCAGGCTAGTGGAACCTAAGGTTGTCTAGTAGGTGAGCCCCTAGAAAGTGGCTTAGTGAGAATGTCATGCCAGGTCTACAAGATCTCACTGTACTAACCATACCAAAACTATCCCTTTGATAACTCTGATAGGGCACCACAAAAATGACAACTAGAACTTCAGGCTTCACAAGGTTAACAAGTTGTATTATGCTAAAAAGTTATGAACAAAATGCAAATAAAGGTTTGTTCAAAGGAACTTTTCTTAGTTCATGTAAGGTCTCTTCTTAGGGAACATTGTGCCTAATGTCTCCAAGAGAGGACAAGTCTAGGATAAAATAAATATCATGCTCTCGAAGGACATCAAACCCAATGACACCACCAAGAAAAGGACACATTGCAAGAAAAAATAAAATCACACAATGAAACATGAGAAATGATAATGCCAATGTATGCCCCGACTTTAAAGAAATTGATAGCACCATTGCTGTGAGAAATTTAATTTAAAGTAGAAAATTTAATTAATGCTAAACTAATAAAGAAGACATGAGAGCTTATTCAGAAAGCCCTATGCCAATTCATATGTTCCCTAATGAAGTTGCATCATGCAAAGGGAGGAAGTGGTTGCCCCCAAAATGAAATCCCAGAACACATAAGGGATCTATGGATTCAAGGTTAGTACATATTTTCTACAATATTGTTATAGAGCTCAAAAATGGCATCATTCCTCAAATACTCGTAGAACAGGAATAATGACACATAAAGAGTGAAAACAAAGATAAAGATTTTGGGTCAACATGGAAGAGACCTAAATGTCTCGATGCCTTGCGTCATCCCCAAAAGGAAAACACAAGACAAAGAAAAGATAAATGTTTACAACATATAGAAGAATGTAGATACAAATAGAAGAATGCATATGAAGAGAGATACATCAAACAAAATAGTATAGAGAGATCACATTACGCACATGCAATCACACAAAGAACATGAAAAAGAAGACAAAGCAAAAGACTAGTAAGGCACATGTGAGTCAACCTATAGTAGGTCGCCTTCATCCCAATATTTATCATTATATGTAGAAGGAAGATAACTAGCCAAAGGGACAACATCAAGTGTCGAACTAGGACAAGGCTATCTAACCCCTTGCCCCCACTAAGTGTAGGAAAATGATGAGTCGAGATGATTGATAAGAATGAGCTCCTTGCAATAAAGAATAATTTGTAATGAATTATAAACATGCAATAGTGAGTATGCTATGATCCTACAATTATTACATGGAAAGGAGCAAAGCACATGCTTTTAGTCAAGATAGATCCCTAGGGGATCTAAATTTCTTCAATAATCTTTTTAAAGGACAACAATTATCTGTGTGGTGTCCAAAGAATCTATGATAGGAACAATATGGTCTATTTTGATTAGTTTTCTTTTCAGTTAGATTTTCACGTTTAGGTGGTAAGTTGATTAATCTCCAATTTAAAAGAGTGTAAAAGGCCTTCTCAATCTTGGATATATTTAATAGGTCATTAAAGGATTCAGGAAGATCATATATCTCATGTAGTTGAAGTTTTTGATGTTCATGTAGTTCAACTTCTTCTTTTTTGGTTTGATAATTGTTTGGGCATCAATTTCATCTTCTAACTATAATTCCTTTTCTTTTTCAGAAAAGGATGTGTTAAGAGTAGTAAAGTGATCAAATTTTTTTTTCTCTTTTCTCTTATGCATGGGAAATGTATTGGAAAATGGTTGAGGAGGAGGAAATTTTTTATTGATGAGATGGACCATGGTACATATAAATTATATTCCTTCTTCATGCTTAAGCATCTTTCGTATGTTCCCTATGAGTGGGATGTCATTAGTAGTAATAGGTTCAGTTCTCACAAAGTCTTGCAATTTTTTTAATTCTTTATTTATCCTTCTTATTTTTTCTTGTGGGATATTAGAATCCATTGTTTCAACATCATGCACATTAGTTGTGGGTAGGGAAGTCATTGGAAATGAGGTATGAATGCTATGATCCATAAAGGGTTTATTAATCTCAACACTATTAGTGAAAGAGTTGGAGAACCCAATATCCATGGTGAATGGTGTATCACGAGATGACATGAGTCTCAAACTATGTCTCACAATAGTATTGCTAAGAGGACACCAAGTTGTGAAGACCATACAAGTTTCAAAAAATCAATGTACACACAAAATGGAAAGAAGGTGAAATGCAATGAAGTAACCTATAATGTAAAGTGCAATGCAAATATGTAAATGCAATTTTCATATTCTAAACAAGGTAATTTTTTATTATGCTATGCAAAAGCCTAAAAATGATGTCTTGTAAATACAATTTTGAACTCACAAAATGCACTAATTTTATCAAATGAAGCTAAATATGATTAATTCCAAGTAACAAAAATTCTGTAGACTTAAACAAAAAATCGAAAACAACAAAGTAGAATGCAAAAATAGATGTTTTAATGCCCCAAAATTTAGGAAATGACATTGATCAGGAACTCATTCGCCCAGGGGTGAATAGGTCGTAGGTTAGGGTTTTAATTATTTTTTTGCAAATTTCTAAGTTGATTCTAGTGGTTTCCAGATTTTGATTTAAAATAGTGAGTTGCAGTTTGAATCTTCTATGAAATGAAGGTTGAATGAAAATAAAAATTATGACAAAATGACAAACTAGGAGACCTAATTTGATGTACAATTTTGATTCAATTTTCAAATACAAGTGAATGATGATGCAATTCTATGTAAATGATTTGCAAAATGACTATTTTTTTTGTATTTTTTAGATTTTAAGAGATGCAAACATGCAATATTAAAACTATAAATGAAATGCAAAATAATGCAAGTTAAACAACCCTAAATGAGATTCAATTCAATGCAATGCAATACAAATTAATGCAAGATATAAATCTAGGGTGAAAATGAACTCCAAAATTAGAAAAATGCAATGATTAAACTCAGGTTCACCAAAATGAAATGATGAATAATAGGGTGAGGTGGATCAAAGTGGGATTGATGAACCACTTAGGAACCTATTCTTCCTCAATTCATTAGGAAATGGGATCCACACAATGAAATGACTTACAACCCTTAGGTGAATCAAGTCAAAGTGTGAATCTACTGATTTCCCTTTTTGCAAGGACGAGGGTCTTGATTAAACAACACTTTGGGGAGAAAAACTAGAAATAGTAAACTAACTCCAAAATTCAATCTACAACTTGGATCTTGAAGATTAAACTCAATACTAATGGAACCAAAAATTGAAATGTAGATTAGAGAGAGGTAAGATGATGTGTACCAATCACCAAAAGTGCTTTGCTGAAGTTGATCTGGAACTCATTTACCCAGGGGTGAATGGGTCTTGAGTTAGGGTTTTTCTACAAATTTGAGAGCCTCTTCTAAAGATCTGAATCTCTCAATTTTCCTAGATTTCAAGTTAAGAGAGTCGAAAATAAATTTTGTAATTGAGTTTCTGTGAGATGAAAACTTTTGTGACAACTTTTGTAACTTTGACAACTCCAATTTTTCTCTTCAATGGATCTTCAAGATTTCTTCCACCTAAATATGCAAACAAAATTCAAGAGGGAAAAATGTTTTTTTTTGGTGAATGGGGGTTTTCCTTGGTCAAACCCCATTTTGGTAATCAAACCTTGAAATGAAATGAAATGGCATGAAAGGAATGATGAATGAACAACTCTATGTCACAACTCACCAAACCCTTGAATGAACCTTGGAATGTAAATTTGCAACTTGCATGAAATGACTTCAATGGATGTGGATGTTGATCCTGAATCTTGATTTGAAACAATGCTTTGAATGCTTGAATGTATCATGAAACCTACACCATCATTTCAGCTCCAATAACATGCATGATACAAGAAGACTTTGACATGACAATTGGATCTTGATTGCTGCAATAATTCTTCAATAAATCTGCTCTTAAATGCCTTGAATTTCTCTTGAAATGCTCTTGAATTCTAACTTGATCTCATGAAAATCTTATAGGTGAAACATAGTGAAATGGCATCATATTTATAGATATGTAACCTTAATTTCCCAAAATTCAAATAATAGAAGCCAACATCTGAATATGGATTTGAATATGCTAAAATACCAGGCCAAAAACATAATTTAAATTTAGGTCCTAGGTGTAAGTGAGGACCCATTCACCCATGGGAGAATAGGTCCTAGGTCACTCACCTAGGACACACATTTCTCAATGAGAAGTGTTATGTTAAGACATTAATGAATGTCGGGTTTCCTCTTTGGAAAATGCAATTAATTAGGCTTGGATTTGAATTAAAGATGCCAATTAAGGAAAATTAATATCAATTAATTAAAGGAGCCCTAGGTAAGCATGAAAGTGTAAAGAGGTACACTTTACAACACAAAAAATAAGGCACAATTAAGTCCATTTTAATTAATAGGACCCTAAACTTAATGTGAATATATGTAAAATACATATTACAACACTAAATTAAGGCATAATTAAGTTCATTTTAATATTAATTCCAAATTAGGTGTGAAAATATAAAAGGGATACATTTTTCTACACTACAACTAGATATAAAAAATAAAACCCTAAAGGCCAACTTGAGGGTGGGTAGGGTGAAAAAAGTAAGGTAGCATGCTAAATCTCAAACCCTAAAAGAAAATTTATAACTATGAAGTACTAGGATAAATAAATATGAAAAACTAATAATATTTAAAAATATGATAATATAATAAAAATACAAATTTGAACCTTGGTTTCAGAAAAAGATAGATTCTAAGTCAAACCCTTAGGGGGTGTAAGAGCAATTGGGTTCACCAAAAATGTGAATTCCAATAAAATTCTTTTATGTAAGCAAAATATGTAATTAACATAGATTTAACTGAGTTGGGTTGATAATAAAAAACAAATTCGAGAGATAAATAGGAGGATATGTATACTTAGTTTTGGGAACAATGATGCCAAATTAATGTTAATGTTGCATAAAACTTAATTGCCAAGGTATTAAATTTTTGATACTTATGATATAATGAATGTTTTGGTCTCTATGTAATTTCTAAAACCTTTAGGGATTGAACTCAAGCACCATGACAATAACATGATATATGGCTCATGAGAATGCTCTAATACAAAGTTGTAGTAGTGATTTTTTTCCTTCACCTTCTTTGTGTTTAACTCTACCAAGGTGGTGTTTATAAACATCTTTGAGAAGATTGTTGGATATCTAGGGTCAGGTTATCCAAGTTCAACCCCATGTTTGAATTGTTAGGGATTGAACTCAAGCACCATGACAATAACATGATATATGGCTCATGAGAATGCTCTAATACAAAGTTGTAGTAGTGATTTTTTTCCTTCACCTTCTTTGTGTTTAACTCTACCAAGGTGGTGTTTATAAACATCTTTGAGAAGATTGTTGGATATCTAGGGTTAGGTTATCCAAGTTCAACCCCATGTTTGAATTGTTAGGGATTGAACTCAAGAACCATGACAATAACATGATATATAGCTCATGAGAATGCTCTAATACAAAGTTGTAGTAGTGATTTTTTTCCTTCACCTTCTTTGTGTTTAACTCTACCAAGGTGGTGTTTATAAACATCTTTGAGAAGATTGTTGGATATCTAGGGTCAGGTTATCCAAGTTCAACCCCATGTTTGAATTGTTAGGGATTGAACTCAAGCACCATGACAATAACATGATATATGGCTCATGAGAATGCTCTAATACAAAGTTTTAGTAGTGATTTTTTTCCTTCACCTTCTTTGTGTTTAACTCTACCAAGGTGGTGTTTATAAACATCTTTGAGAAGATTGTTGGATATCTAGGGTCAGGTTATCCAAGTTCGACCCCATGTTTGAATTGTTAGGGATTGAACTCAAGCACCATGACAATAACATGATATATGGCTCATGAGAATGCTCTAATACAAAGTTGTAGTAGTGATTTGTTTCCTTCACCTTCTTTGTGTTTAACTCTACCAAGGTGGTGTTTATAAACATCTTTGAGAAGATTGTTGGATATCTAGGGTCAGGTTATCCAAGTTCAACCCCATGTTTGAATTGTTAGGGATTGAACTCAAGCACCATGACAATAACATGATATATGGCTCATGAGAATGCTCTAATACAAGTTGTAGTAGTGATTTTTTTCCTTCACCTTCTTTGTGTTTAACTCTACCAAAGTGGTGTTTATAAACATCTTTGAGAAGATTGTTGGATATCTAGGGTCAGGTTATCCAAGTTCAACCCCATTTTTGATTTGAATTTACGACTTTGACCAAATAATTGAAAAAAGCATGCACAAGATTACAAATTTCCTATATGATCATGTTGTAAACTCATATTATTTTTAAACTCCAAATCTACATGCTCCTTTTGTATGAATTCTCTTATTCTCCCTTTTGAATTAATTATAAAAATAAGTGTGTTTAAATACCAAGACATAACAACAAATTGCAAAAAGACACATTCAAATTGACTGAGAATGACTAGTGGAAAGGAAATTTTGAATTTAAAAATTAAAAATTTGGGGTTAATCATGAGTTACTTTGAATCAATCTTAAGTTACTTGAGATTTACCTAAAACAAATAAATTCCAATTTTGAGACAATAAATGAATGCATAGACATTTTGATAAATATAGATATAATAAATAATTATTAAATAATAAATATATAAAAATACATGTAAACAAGTTCAACATAGTGTCTAGGACTTGCCTTTATAGTATTGTAGGGTAAGTGCAAAAAGATAGGGGGCCAAAAAGGGGTCTTAAGTGACCACTTTATTTTTTCTGAAATCAAGAAATATTGACCTTGGACGTGAAATTGAGGATAGTTACACTCAAAATTTTTAGATGCAACAAAAAAAAGGATCATAGTGCTCTGAGTCTACTTTCTAAACTACTATTTTTTTTTGAAAATGGTTGAGATTAAGGGGTTCAAAAGAGGGAGCCACAAAAATTGGTGCTGTTTTTGTAAAAAAAAACACAACATAGCGACTTTTGTAGCTCCCTCAAAAGGTTAACTTTTTTTTGGTATTTTTAAAATCGCTTTGGTGAGAAATTAGCTAACAACATGTAGTTTATGCTCAATTTTTCTAATAAATTTTTAATGAATATTTTATTTTTTACTAATTTTCAAAGTGGACACTTCCTGAAAAATATAATTTTGGCTGTGCTACCAATATAAATTTTGAAAACTAATTGATTTTTTTTTTAATATGTGTAGAATGGCGTCTACTTTCTAAAAATGTAATTTATTTAAAAATTTGATGAATAGTTAATTTATAAAGAAAAAATACCAAACATTGGTTTTTTCCAAAAAACAAACACACAAACAAAAAAAATTATAGATCAAAGGCTTAACATTGTCAAAATGTGAAAAAAATTACATTGTTAGATGGCTAAGAGAGAGCCTAACATTACTCAAGTGTTTGATTTGTTTGACCTTGAAACACATGCAAACCTGATGTTTAGAACGAATGAGATTATGTGAAATATTGTAGAATTTGCAAAAACATGTCTTTGGATGTTGGGAAGGCACTCCAAGCCTTTGGGTTGGTATTTCAAAGGAAATACCAAGCCTAAGGCTTGGGGATTCCCAAAGCAAGAAATAATGCGAGTACATTATAATGCACTCGTGTTATTTCATAGTTTTGACATGTTTTTTTTGCATTTGTGCTATACTTGCCTAAGCAAGGCATAACACGAGCATAGTATAACACACTCGCGTTATGTATTGCTTTGTGTTAAATTATTTTCTATTAAATGCATGTATATATATTTGTATGTTTGTATGTATGTAAGCTTGTATGAGATATATGTATGCATGTATGCATGCTTGTATGTATGTAAGCCTGTATATATGTATGCTTGTATGTACATGTATGCATGTATGTATCAATGTATGTATATGTATGTATGTGTGTATGTATCAGTGTATGTATATGTATGTATGTATGTATGTATTAATGTATGCATGTATATATGTATGTAAGATTGTATGTACATATGTATGCATGCTTGTGTGTATGTAAGTATATATACATATGCTTGTATCCATGTATGTTTGCTTATATATATGTATCCATGTATGTTTGCTTATATATATATAGAGAGAGATGAGATGTTTAGAGGGAAGGATAGTTCTAAGAGAGAGGAGATAGAGAGAGAGAGAGTAATTAGGGTTGAGGGTCCAATGTATAGGAGTAAAGGGTTAAATGTATAGGGTTGAGGGTTTTATAGTTTAAACTTTTAGGTTGAGGGGTTAAGAGGTTGGTTTACAGAGTTGAGGATGAGTTGAGGAGTTTAAGGGTTTAGGACAGTAGATGGGGTTTTGGTGAGGGATTGGGGTTTAGGGTATAGGGTTGAGGGATTATGGTTGAGGATCAATTTATAGGAGGGTATAGGGTTAAGAGTGAGGGTTTGGGTTTATGTATAGAATTGAGGTAGGTTTGAGGGTTGGTTGAGGGATTATGGTTTAAGTTTTGAGGTTAAAGATCAGGAGATTAAAGATAAAGTTCAGAGGTGTTGAATTAAAAAGAAGTCGATTAAAGATTATAAATGTCATTAAAATGCGAAATCTCGGGATTCAGGATTAAAATATCGAGTTAATCGTCCGGAAATGCAAATCAGGAAGGAAAGAGATAGAAGGAAAAGGAAAAATAGAAAAGGAAAAATAAAGTCAAGAGAAAGCATCAATCCGGGAGATTAAAATTAATCTCCGGAAATAAAAAAGATTAAAAATCAAAATGTCCTCGGAGATTAAAGATTCAGATGCTCGATTAAAATAAAATGAGGAAAGTATAGGAGTTGAGATTCAAGTTGAAAGGTCAAATGTATAGGTAAGGTATAGGGTTGAGGTTGAGGAGTTTAGGGAGTTGAGGTTGAGTTGAGGTTTTAGGAGGTTTAGGTTGAGGATTAATAGTTGAGGAGTTTTAGGAGTGATGCAGAGGTTTAAGGTTGAGGCTTAGGTTTGAGAGATTACAGGGTTGAGGGTAGAGGTTTGCATTAGGGTTGAGGATTTAATGGTTTAAGAGTTGAGGGTATATGGTTGAGGATGGGAGTAGAGGGGAGGGATGGGAGGAAGCGCTCAAAGTCCAGATATCTCGAAATCCGGGATTCGACATCAGAGATTAAAATTCAAATATCGATAAAATCCAGGATAAAGATCCAGGGTCAATTCCGGAATTAAAGATCAAATTCAGGATTCGTATTTCAGGGGTCGTCAGGGTCCGGGGTCAGGATAAAGATCCAGGGTCAGGGTCATCCAGGGTCAAAGTTAGTTAAAGTATAAGGTCCGAGGGATTTAAGACTGAGATGAGTTAAAGGTTTAAAGTTAAAGGGGTCGAGGTTAAATTAAATCTCGAGTTAAATGCTCTCAGTTTAAGTATAAATTGAGATTATAGTTGAGATCAATGGAATAAAATAAAGGGGTCCGGGAAATTAAAGGTTTAAAGTTCAAATTAAAGTGGAAGTAAAGAAGTTCGGGGATTATCGTCAGTTGAGATGATTAGGGATTAGGGATTCGGGAGATAAAGTTCAAAGTTCGATAAAAATGGAAATAATAAATTAAAATCCGAGATTCGAGATTCGGGGTCTCGTTAAAAGAGTCATCTCTCGGAAATGCAAATAATCTCACGAGTTAAAGGTTAAAGAGTAAAGGGATTAAAGAGTTTAAAGGTTACTCGTTCGAGGTGAAAGGAGATGGAGAGAGAATGGAGGAGAGTAGAATAAAGACAAGGAGAGAAGAGGAGGCAAGGAGAAATATAGATGAGGGTTGAAGATCCAATGTATAGGGTAGAGGGTTGAGAATTGAGGGTATAGGGTTGAGGGTTTAGGGTATTGGGTTGAGGGTAGAGGGTTGAGGGTATATGGTTGAGGGATTAGGGTTGAGGGTCTAATATATAGGGTAGAGGGTATAGGGGTTGAGGGTTTAGTGTTTAAGGGTTTAGGGGCTGAGGGATTAGGGTTGAGGGTTGAGGGATTAGGGTTAAGGGATTAAGGGTTTAGGGATTACAGGTTGATGGTTGATGGTTTAGGGTATTGGATAAAGAGGGTAGAGGGTAGATTTTTTAAGGGTTTAGGGTTTGAAATGATGGAAATAGGCCACCCTATCCTTATGGAGGATAGGGCAAGCTAGGGTTTTTAGGACCTAGTCCTATTTCCCTCAAGTTTCACTCAAGGAAACCCTAGAGATCTCAATTTGAATGTGGGAAAGAGATCTTGCAATAGGGTGTCCTAGGGTGTGATTAAGGACTAAAAAGGGGTTCACCACCAAGATAGGGCTTGGAAAGACAAGTAATATGCAATACCTAATTATGAAACTTAATGATATGCAAGACTTAAATAGATGACCTAGAAATGAATGTAAATCAAAACAACAAATTGGAAAAGTACAAAGAGGCACCTGGAAACATATAGAAGCTTGAATGAAGACCTAAAATGCTAAAAACACTAAATTTAATACACACTGGGACTCATATACCAGGATGGGTGATTTAGTCCCAGATTAGGGTTCTGGGAAAGAACATAATTTTGGAAAAAACAAGTTTGAAACACATAAAAATTGGAAAAATCCCTGTACTGGGACTCATACGCTAGAAGTGGCATATCGATCCCTCTTAGCTTCTTCGAAAAGTCAAAGTATAAATCTTCTCTTCAACCTCTGCTCTATCTTCTCAACCTGATTACTAGATCTGAATTGCTAAATTCTGCTCTGTAGATGCCTTTTAGTGATCTTGTAAACATGGTGACAACTTTGACAACTTTGTAGACTTGACAAATTTTCTCCATCCTTTCTCTTCAATGTGTCTTCAACCTAAATTTGTAAATCACACACTAAAGATAGGGGAAAATGTTGATTTGTTAGTGGAAAGGGGTTTTCCTTGGTCAAACCCCATTTTGGTAATCAAACCTTGAAATGAAATGAAGGAATGATGAATGAACAAAATGATATGTTGCAATGGATGTGGATCTTGAATCTTGCTTGAAAGATATGGATCTTAAATTGAATGCTTGCTTGAATCATAAATCACTACATCATAAACATTAGATCAACATAAACATGATGCATGATGACTTTGAAATGATACTTGATACTTGAATAATTCTCCAAAAAACTTGATAATCAGCTCTCGAATTCTCTTCTAGACTCTTGTATTCTCTCTTGATCATAAATTTTCTATAATGCATTGATGAATAGAAAAAAAATGGACACCTTTTTAGAGATATCATACTTTTTCCATTCAATCATTTATTAATTTCCAAGGAGTCCTAATTTGATTGAATAACAACCTCACAAGGTGAGTCAATTCACAACTAGGAAGGGCCTTGGAGGGGATTCTTTCAGCTTTAAAGGGGTTCACCACCAAGCAAATGCTTGGAATAGAGAATGTTGGAAAACACAATATGATATGCAAAATGACCTAAAATAAGCTAAATGATAGATGCAAATGATGAAATTAAGCTACACCAAGTTAGGGTATGTGTATCTGGGAAGTTTGGAGATGTAATGAGGATTCTGGAAATGTAAAGAAGCTGTCAAAATATGCTATGGAGGACTAAGACGCCCAAGATGGTGTATTAGTCTCACTGCTATTTTTTGGAGAAAATGTAGTCTTTGAATGTTAGAACATAATCTCAAAGAATCTTTGAAAAATACCCTGTGGAGGACTAAGATGCCAAAGGTGGCGTATTAGTCCCATTCTGAATTTTTGAAGTCTTTGAATGTGGTCTTGAGGGTTGATGTCTACACTTCTCCTCAGATCTGAGGTCTTGAAACTTCTAGATCTAGCTTGTAGGTAAGTTTCCATGAATATGACAAATTTGGCAATGTGACTTTGAAACTTTGACAACTTTGCATTCCAAGTGATCTTAAAGACTTCAACCTAAATCTGCAATTGCAAATTTACAAGATGGGAAAAACTTGTTGTTTGTTAGTGAATGGGGGTTTGCCTTGGGCAAAGCCCTTGTAGGTAATTAAACTAAATGAATGAAATGAAGCATGAAATATGAAATATATAAATGATATCACCTTGTATGATGTCTTGTGAAGCAAATCTGCAATCTACCATGTAGTGGCCATAAAGAATGTAGATCTTGGATCCTTGGATATGATGTGAACAATGGTTACAAATAGATCTTCAATGCTACATCCACAATCTTGGCCAACAACATGAATGGATGCACTAAACCCTTGACATGATGCTTGAATCTTGATGATGGCTCCAAATGCTTGATTTCTTGTTCTCAAATACATACACTTGCCTTAGGAATGAATACTTGAATGCTTGTTATCTTTCTTATATGAAAAATGAGTGGAGGAAACTTGTTTTTATAATTAATGATTCTTAATATCCCAAAATTACACCACAAAAAACCAACATATGAAATCATTAATAAAGGAGGCTAAATCCTGCCCAAATTTGAAATTGAATCCCGAAAATAAACCAAAGAGGACTAAGATGCCCTAGGTGGCGTCTTAGTCCCAAGGCTAAATTCTCAAGGCACAAACTCCAAAAAGGGACCTATTTTGGTTGTTTCAAAATTAGGGTCCCAAGACCCATGGAGGACAAAGTCGCCCTAGGTGGCATTTTAGTCCTAGTCCACAAATCAGGGACACATTGACATAAACATTAAATTATCATTTATCTTTTGATGTTTCTTAGGGTTTTCCATAAAAATATATAGTTTATTAGGCTTGTGGATGAAAAATACGGACAATTAAGTCATAAATAAGCATAAATAAAGCAAGGCAGACCCAAACAAGTGTCAAAATGCAAGGGTATGCATTTTGCTACACTACATTTAGCCCCCACTTTAGTGAGAGGATGAACTTGATTCAAAATCACACTAAAGTAGCCAACCAAAAAATCAAGAGGAGTTCTTATGTACGAATGCTAGTAAGATATGATGAAAATGATCACGAGGGATGATCAAGGCCCCAAGGTCGAGATCCTATGAAAAACCAACATAAGCACAAAATAACACACATGCAAATGATATAGGAAGCCATAATCAGATTGCCAACATACACCATCAAAGATAGATAAATGAAAACAAAAGGGAAAAGAAAAATTCCACAAATCAAGCTTTGACTGGCCGTCCAACATGGTGGACCGGGTCTAGGTTGAAAGAGGTTTACAAGTGGAACATGTTGTCCACTATGCAAAGAAAACACATGCTCACAAGGGCTAGTGGGAGCTAGTTGTCCACTAGGTGAGCCCTAAGAGGTCCATATAAAAGTCATACGGTCTCCATGACTTTAATAAGGACAAGAAAATGCATGCTCACAAGGGCTAATGAAGCTAGTTGTTCACTAGGTGAGCCCCAGGGGACTATATCAAATCCATACCTCCATGACTTTAATAAGGACAAAAAAATGCATGCTCACAAGGGCTAGTGAAGCTAGTTGTTCACTAGGTGAGCCCCATGAAGTGAATATCAAAGCCATACCTCCATGCCTTTAATAAGGACAAAAGGAAAATGCAATAAGAAATAGGTATGTTCGAAGGGATTTTTCTTAGTTCATAAAAGGTCTCTTCCTAGGGAACATTGTGCTTAATGTTTCCAAGAGAGGACAAGTCAAAGAAATATCATGCTCTTGGAGGAAATCAGGCCCAATGACACCACCAAGAAAAAGGAAGCATCACAAGAAGAAATAAAATCAAACAAGGAACATGAAAACAAATGCAAATGAAATCATGCCAGAATAATTCTAATGTATGCCCCCAATTTAAAGGAATTGCTAACACCATGTTGTGAGAAATTAATTTAAAGTAGACAAAATGAAAAGGGAAAGAGAGTTTCCCCCAAAATGGATAACTCCGTACGTCACAAGCAAGCCAACTTAAGGCATGTAATCAACATCCCAAGCTTGCTCTTGTATATACATGAAAGGTGTTCAACCAGCCAAAAGAGGCAACAACAAGTGACATATGTTGACAAGGCTACCTAACCCCTTGCCCCCACTTAGTGCAGGACAAGGGTGAGTCAAATAGGATGAAAATGAGTATTAGTTAGAGGAATTAGGTCCTTTAACATAAGGAAGAGCACCACACTCCTTGATATGTTGGATTTTTCTTTTTTAGCAAAAGTGGCAAGCCACTATAATTTATTATATATATATATAAATAAAATATTTAAAAACTTGGTTCAAAAAAGCATACTAGTAGGAAATAAATAGGAAGAAAACATCTAGTTGTAGCTCGAATAGATACAAAATATTCTTACAAAATCATCCCATTAATAGGGATCCATAGCATAGTTTGAAAAAGTCAAGATGAAAGCATCTGAGGATGTTGCAGATAATACAAAATAGTCAAAATGGGGATGATTCAAGATACAAAAATGATAGAATATTGACTATTCGAACCAAAAAATTTCTCCTTCTCGTGCTCATAAGGCCATCTGCAAAGCTGATATTGGCTTTAAAAAATTCATCTTCAACAAAATTCAACTAACAATGCTTAAGAGCAGCTACTATTCCTCCATTCATTCTACACAAATTGAGTTCTCGTCCTGGGCTTCAATAGGTCTGAGAGGAAGCAAGTATTTTGCAAATAAGTCAAAGCCAACAGCCAACACCCGCACCTTCTCTAATTTATCCGAATTGTCAATTCATGCCCTTGCTATGAAACCTTGGTTCGTGGCTTTCGAGCTCTCTGCAAAGGCTTGTCCTTGTCTTCTCGCAAAAAAGATGTTGGATTTTACTACTCAAATCCTTACATGCATTAGTAGAATGACCATGAACTCTATGATATGCACAAAATGAAGTCTTGTAGTAAAATTTATTGAGTTTTTGGAGGGAGAGATATTAATCGATCCTAGAGGAGTCTCGAAAAGATATTCTCTTGATCAACAGTAGTAGGTGTTTTTTTAATTTGCGCATGATGTCATACACACAATAAATGACAAGGCTTTAGATGAAAGTGGATTTAAGGGTGTTAAACCTAGATCTTTCTTGAAAGAGTATGGTATGTTGGTTTTCTTCGTGTGTTCATTGTATCCATGTGTAGGAGGGGTATTGTGTCCAATACCATAACAATCTTTCAATTTAGATGAAGGGGGTTTTTGCTTCTGAGAAGGATTGGTTTCTTCATGAGAACAAAAATCCTTTTTAAAGTTATATGTTATCCTCCCATGAGGGATGGGAGTTAAATATCCCCATCACCACCATGGGGTAATGTTGTAGAGCCAAGTTGAGAAAATGAAATACAAGGTTGTTTTGATTTAGATTGTGAGATTGTGCACTCTCCTATAAAGGAAGGTGTAAAACCCCAATCATCATTAGAAATCGTATCTGAAATGGAATCATTTGCATATGAGTCTTTGGACCTTGAGGGTGGGATTTTGGATTCTATATTGAAAGGAGGCATAAAATCTAGTGACCCCCAATTATCACTAAAGAGGTTTGTTGTAGGTGAAGGATTAACATCAACTTGTATAGGTTCAACTTTTGATTTTGGAATGAAAGTATTAGGAGAGTTGGAAGTGTTGTGATCATGTGATTCATAGCTTTGTTCATCTCCTTCAACCATGTATATCTTGTTGTTGTAGTCAAACTTCATTGTACTATGGAGAGTAGAGGGGCTGCTTTCATAGCATGAATCCATGGTATCCCTATGATAATATTGTATGAAATGGGTCCTTACATGAATATGGATAGGGGTAGGCAACACTACATGTTTGAAGTCAATAGGTAATGTGATAATTCCTAGTGGTTGCCTATTAACATTGTCAAAGCCACAAATATGAGCATCATTAAGTTGAATAAGCCTCTTTTCCATGCCAATTTTGTCTAGGAGGTCCATGCTACAAACATTAATTATGCTCCATTTTCTATGAGAGTGCGCCTAACTGCAGTTTCATTAATGATCAACTCTATCATCAAGGATTCATTCTTGTTTTGAGTCTCAAGTGAGGGAAATTCATGTTTCGAGAATGTGATTTCTGATTGTGTGAATTGTGTGGGATGAAAGGAGGATGTTGCATTATTCAATTTCATAGAAGCTTGGATCTCCTCCTTCTTTATTTGTAACATTTTGTGAAATAGGCACTTGTATGTATGTGATAGTTGAATAAGTTTCCATATGGATATATTAGTAGGGGTCTTCTTAAGATCTTCAACTATAGTATGAAAAGGTAAATGAGGAGTACTAGAAAAAATATGTTGAGGTGATGGTGATGTTGCGGGAGCTATTTGTGGTCCCCTACATGTTTGAGCAATTGTATTATATCTTGGTTGCTGCAAAACATTGTTAGATTGCATCATAGATTTCAAGAAATATCTTAGTTTCTTATGTGATTCATTAATGGGAGGTGACTTAGGAAGCTCACTAATTAAAGGAGATCTAATTTGTGTTGCTAGAACCTCAACAATCTTGTCTTTATTTGTGTGATATCTTAGTGAAGAAGAAGCTACTGTCACTTCACCTAAGGAAGCCTCATTAGATGTGTCAATGTTCAAATTTTCTTGCACCATGATATCCTCCCTAGGAGGATAGTTTTTAGGAGAACCACAAACTAAATGTTCATGAAATTCAAAGGTTGGTTCTTCTAAAATGACTTCATTGCAAGTAGGGGAATGATGGATGGTTGAACTGTCTTTCTCAATAAGGGTTTCCCTAGGTGTTGAGGGATAACTAGGATTTTCATGACTTTCATTAATCAAAGTATCTTATTCACAACTAGGAGAGATAGTAGGAAAAGAAAAAATGTTATTGTCATGACCATTTATGGTTTTTTCTTCTTGTTCATCAATGTCGTGTTCACTAAGAGAGGTGGGAGGAGAGAAACAACTAGGAATCTCAAAAATTTCATTAATTGTTTCTTCTAACACCAGAATATCTTCTTGGAAAATACGAGAGATATTAGGAGAAGAACAAATATGATCGTTAGGAATGTCCAAAGTTGTATTCTCTTTCACTAAAACACTCTCATAGGGAGGGGATATGAAATTTTGCTTAGCATGCCTAGATATGTAAGACAAAAACATTATTTGAACAAAAATGAAAAGCACTTGTAACCATGTCATGTAATGCTTTAATAATGTAAACAATGTGTATCCAAAGATGCAAAACAATTTTATCCAATGAATGCAAAACTTTAAGAATACAAACAATGTATATCCAAAAAATGAAAAGCACTTTTATCAAACTTATGCAAAGTTTTATGAATGTAAACATTGTATATGCAAAAGTGAAAAGTCCTTTTATCCATATTATGCAATTTTTTAGAAATGTGAGCATTTTTAGATCTAATGATTTATGTAATTGAAATGATTTAAAAAATGAGTGCCCTAATTTGATTTTTTTGACCTAGATGCATAAAATAGATGCTCCGAAAAATTTATAGACTTATAGTATATGTTACTAGGAGACTTAGGAAGCACATAAAAGTAGATTTAAACCTTGAAAATTAGAACTTCAAACTCAGTTCAAGGACTAAGACGACAGTAAGGGCGTTTTAGTCCTACTAAAGGAATTTGAAGGTTCCATAAAATGGAATAGAATACAATCAACTTAGATAGGGCTCTAAGCCAAAAACCCAGAGAGGGACTAAGATGCCAGTAAGGGCGTTTTTGTCCCAGTAGAGGGTTTTTGCAAAATAAAATAAAAATTTGAGTTGTTAATAGTGTTCCCAGATTGTCTACTGAGGGACCTGATGTTTGGAAATAGAAAATTATGCAAATGAATGCAAGAAAAAGTGACTATTCACAAGAAATTGGATACAAAAGTGAATGCAATTTTTTTTCAATTTTGAATGCAATAACTATATGCCTAAATGCAATTAGGATGATGAACAATGTACTTTTTAATTTTTCAATGAGATAAAATGATGCAAGCAAGGAAAAATGCAACCTATATGCACTTTCACTAATGCAAATATGAGAAACCCTAGATGCACTTTTACTAAATATGATAAACCCTAGATGCAATTTCACCAATGCAAGAGGCAATACAAGAATGAATGCAACATAGATCTAGGATTTTAATGAAATCCAAATCAGAAAATGAATGCTCAAGAAGTTGAGTTCACCAAAATGATGAATAGAAAAAAATGGATACCTTTTTAGAGATATCACACTTTTTCCATTCAATCATTCATTAATGTCCTAGGAGTCCCAATTGGATTGAATAGCAACCTCACAAGGTGAGTCAATTCCTAATTAGGAAGGACCTAGGAGGGAATTATTTCAACTTCAAAGGGGTTCACCAACAAGAAAATGCTTGGAAAAGAGAATGTTGGAAAACATAATGTGATATGCAAAATGACCTAAAATAAGCTAAATGATAGATGCAAATGATGAAATTAAGCTACACCTATTAGAAACCAAGATCAGACATGCAAACCAAAAAACCTTCCACAGAAGAGAAAATCAGAAAAAGCAAAGCTATTGCAAAGATAAGTGAATAATATTATTATTCAGGAATTCATAATTACATGAGATGATTTGCTTTATAAAAGAAAAGTATGCATAACCCTAATCTTACCTTGAGCAACAAGTTAGCTCAACAAGATAAGGATGAGAATTAATTAATCTAGGAATTAAAATATTACCTAAGTAAAGTTATGCAAGTGCAATTAAATAATAATTACACCAACACCCCCCCAATAAGTGCAACTTAGGGAGACTAACAAAGCATGAACCTAAAACTAAGATGAATGCAAGAAAGCATGAATGAATGGGTCCTGACAACAAGGCCTGATCAGGTACCCATGTACAAATGCAATAATGAGGTAGAGAAGGAAAACCCAGTGGGACAAAACCCCCCTACAATGAGATGACTGCTGCAAAGAAGCACTGGAAGAACATCGTGGAGTAACACTAGAACCAAAATATGACAAGCAAGGAAAGATACTTCTGTCTACAAGAAACCAAATGAGAGTCACCGAAGGACTCAGGCAGAATCATAATAATGCGACAGTAGACCCGATTCCACAGAACACTGGAAAACTCACAAATTGGAACAACCCTAGAATCTATGAAGCAACAGTAGATGGAATGATGACAAAATTTGGAAACCGTGTATCTCGATGCTGATGCCAAACTGAAACTAAAACTCTTCCATGGGAATAAGCACCATAAAGACTCTAGAACATTAGCCATAAAAACATGGCCCTCAAACTGAGAAGGATCTGAACCAATGCGGATCAATAACCATAAGCTCTCAATCTAAAGTGTGAACTGATGTGAATTTGATATGTGTCAAGCAAGAGCAAGATGGGGCCAAAACAAACTAAGAAACCAGATATAACCCATGCGAGTTGTCATTAAATCAAGATGAAGATCAAAGTGCATGCACACTCTAATTAGATTATTATGCAAGAAACCCCCCTGATGGAACTTTATCTCAGTTCATTTATTACAATAACCCAATGATTGTAAAAGGAGAGAATGCAAACATGCATAAAATAAAAATAAAAATAGACCTCAGATCTATGTATAGGACTAAACCAACTTTCCAATGCCGCAAGAATGGTGAAAAATGGATAAGCGAGTCAAAAGATATGTCTGCTAGAGTGAAAACAGAAACATGCAACTTCTGAGGCCGAAAAAGGCATCAAAAAAGAAAAACCAAAAAATAAAACCTACACCATTGCGTAGAGCTTAGAACCAGATTTTTGATGATATCTTGTGAAAAAATGACGCCGTATGCAAAAGTTATGCCCGATTCCATGAATGTGCTCCAAAATTGCCCAATAACCCTTTTTGCAGCCCTAAGGGGCTAAAAATTAAAGCCCCTGGTCGCCTGGGTGGACCAAGGGGCTAGCGGAAAGCTCTTGGGGCCGAGCCCTTGGTCATCAATATGACCAACATAGGGGGCTGGAAGCCCGGTGGGGGATTGGGGGTTGAGCTCCTGGTTCCAATACGACCTCGAGCAAGCAGATTTAAGCCCTCGGGGGCTCATGCAAAGCTGGTGGCACTGTAGAAAAAGCCGGCCGTGGCGGTGGTCCAGTAGTGGCCAGTGGGAGGCCGCCAGGTGGCAAACGAGCGGCGGTCTCCATTTGTACTAGACGTGCCCAAAATTTCACCATTTTTATATTTTATTTTTTGAAATCTGAACCTCGAAAACTGTGCCTAGGAGCCGTACGACCCTTAGACAATTTTTTTTGCCTCTCTAGTGATAGTGTCCAAAATGGACAAATTTTATATCGAAATAGGGGTTTTTGGGTGCTGCAAATCCAACGGAGAGGTCTGTTTGAGCCCAAAATGCTTCAAAAATTAGGCAATCCCCAGATCTTCCAAAAAAATCACCGAGCTTGAAACCCTCACAGATTCCTTCAACGATGACCAAAATAAATGAAATAAAATCCATTTCTGAATTTTTCAAGCGCTTTGAATCCAATGGAAAACTCTAAACTGATCCAAGACACACAATAAATATACTCAAGGAATGAAACCCTCGAGGAACCCTGAACATACTCTACACTGAAAATCTCCAAAAAAGCTGAGAAGAGGCTGCAAAATCAAGGCTCCGATACCATGTTAGAAACCAAGATCAGACATGCAAACCAAAAAACCTTCCACAGAAGAGAAAATCAGAAAAATCAAAGCTATTGCAAAGATGAGTGAATAATATTATTATTCAGGAATTCATAATTGCATGAGATGATTTTCTTTATAAAAGAAAAGTATGCATAACCCTAATCTTATCTTGAGCAACAAGTTAGCTCAACAAGATGAGAATGAGAATTAATTAACCTAGGAATTAAAATATTACCTAAGAAAAGTTATGCAAGTGCAATTAAATATTAATTACACCAACAACACCAAGTTAGGGTATGTGTACCTAGGAAGTTTGGAGATATAATGAGGATTCTAGAAATGTAAAGAAGCTATCAAAATATGCTATGAAGGACTAAGATGCCCAAGATGGCGTATTAGTCTCACTGCTATTTTTTGGGGGCAAATACAGAGTCTTCAGAAGTCATAACATAATCTTGAAGAATCTTTGAAAAATACCCTGTGGGAGAATAAGATGCCAAAGGTGGCGTATTAGTCCCGTTCTGAATTTTTGAAGTCTCTGAATGTGATCCTGAGGGCTAATTTCTACACTTCTCCTCAGATTTGATGTCCTGAAACTTCTAGATCTGACTTGTAGGTGAGTTTCCATGAAGATGACAACTTTGGCAATGTGACTTTGCAACTTTTTCAGCTTTGCATTCCAAGTGATCTTCAAGACTTCAACGTAGATCTACAATCACAAATATACAAGATGGGAAAAACTTGTTTGTTAGTGAATGGGGGTTTGCCTTGGTCAAACCCCTTGGAGGTAATTAAACCAAATGATGAAATGAATGAAATGAAGCATGAAATATGAAATATATAAATGATATCACCTTGTATGATGTCTTGTGAAGAAAATATACAATCTACCATGTAGTGGTCATGAAGAATGTAGATCTTGGATCCTTGGATATGATGTGAACAATGGTTACAAATAGATCTTCAATTATTCATCCACAATCTTGGCCCAACAACATAAATGGATGTACTAAACCCTTGACATGATGCTTGTGTTGGCAATTAGGATTGTACCCTTAGACAAGTTGCACTTGTCTATCCTGTTGCAACATGGAAACACTCTTTGGTTTGTGGGTAAACTAATTGGAGAGAGTGAATTTCCAGAGTGGGCTGGTTTCCTCTAGTTAATCACCTAATCTATGAACTTTCAGGGGAAAGTGGAGTAGGGAGAAATCTGAAAATTAACACCTACAACTTATGATGACCAACCAAATATTGAGATTTTGATAAAACTTAACTCACAACACTTCCTTCAAAACAATTAACTCTCACAATTCACCTTAATTCATTTAGCTCATTAGTATTTTGCATAAAGACTCCATGGAAATTGAATACAATATGCAACTTGAACCTATTTGCAAATCCTAACAATAACCCACAACAACAGGACAAAGAAGGATCCACTAATCTAAATCACAAAAAAGTCTGACTATCATTGTGAGCTCATGACAAGAAAGGAGAAAAGGAAAAACTCTGTTGCTTTATTGGAAGTGAAGGAGTAAGGCATCAAAATATGATTCAAAATAAGTTTACAAAACTCTCAAAGTGACTAAGAGAGCAAGAAACCGGAAAATTATGAACCATGAGAAATTCAAATTTCTCATATTTATAGCGAAGACATGACCTTGTGGTGCCAAAATAGAAAAAATCAAGTTCACTGCCTTTCCAAAAAGTAACTCATTCTACATTCTCCAGATCCCTCAAAAAGCCTAAAAATCAGCCTCCAAAGTAGCTTTGGCACCAAAAAGATGGATACTTCTCATCACCCAAAGGTTGATCCAAAAATGCCTCAAAATTAGGTGCGAATAGTTGGAAACTAAAATTAGAAACTTTAGTTTGGAATCTTTTCTTCAAATTCGCCCAAGACTAAATTTGGGAATAGAAAGTGCTAATGTGAACTGAAGTGCACTTGCTAACTGCATTTAGATAACATTTAATCAAGCAGTTTATAGAAACACAGTTTGCTTAATTAATGTTTCACAAAGGTGCAGTTTTACAAATAAAAAATAGAAAGCCTCTTCCTCTCATCTTATTTTCTCTTTCCTATCTCCATTCATTTTTATTTTTGCATTATATTTTGCAAAAAAAAAACATTACATTGTGCTTCCACATACATTTTATTTTTATACAAAAAAATCATAAAAAGAATATGCTCCATCTCATATAGAAATTCAACTTATAGGACTTAGGAAAAAATGAAAACCTAAAGTCACTATTTTGACCCTCCAAGGCAGATTGCATGAAAAGTTTCTAAGGAATGAAAGAGGGGGGGACCCTAATGAAGGATCAATGTACATGATTTTGCTTTTGATTTTCTATAAAAATAAAAGCCAAATTCTAAGGGTTTCAACCTAGGCAACATGAAGTATTAGCAAGGCATAAAATTGAAATAGAATGTGATTAAAATCATATCGGCCAAGTATGGGGAAAAAACCCTGACACAAAAGGGCTGCCTTTCACTTCATTTAGCTTGTCATTTCATCGACATCTTGGTGGAGAATGAAGCCTTGTTGTGCCCTGCCATGGGAGATTAGGGTTTGGAATTTTGATCCTCCATTCGAGCTCTCCTCCTTCGGTTCTTTTCCTCTGTATTCGATGGTGAGTTTTTGACAGTGTTTCTCACCTTCCTTGGCTCTTTTTGATGAGAAATAAGGCCTTAAAGGCCGCAACCACCACTATATTCTAATGCATTTTTATATTTCTGTGGCATTGACATTTCCTGCCATACACATGGCCTCCAATAGAGATTTTGTTTGAGCCACCTGTGATGGCTTGGCTAGGGGTTTGTGAGGTTCCCCCATAGATATACGAAGGGTAAGTCTCTATTATTTCCATTCCGCTATATTTTATCTCAATATAAAGCTTTATTGAGCTTTTCCCTTGTAAAAAATCTAAATATTGTGAAGAGAATTTGGAGGCCATTGTATAGGCTGCGAGCCTCACCGTATATTTTCCTCCTCTATTGAATGAAACTAGGGCTCAACATATATTATGCAAATGAAACACATTTAAAATGAAGACATTTCTGTGTTATTGCTTTTCATTCCATGGGTTTCCAAAACCCTTCATGGCTGTGGGCCTGTAGCTCTTTATTCCACCATTTTGAAGGCATTTTCTATGTTATTAGGGCTCTAGCCCTTCTTGTTTCTGCTTTGTATTTTCATTTTGACTTCAAAACCCTAAATGGGTATTGTGACTCATGAAAGAAAAAAAATGGCCTCTCGAGGCCACAAGTATGAGAATGATAACTAGGGTTTACTTCATTGTTTTAATTTGAATTGAAGTCCCATTTATGCATTTTCTGGAAAAAACACTATGTAAACTCACATGGGGTTTATTCTAAACTTGAGTTAACACCATTTCTCTTCCACTCATTTGAAACCTTGGCTTGAAACTTGGCTTGCTATAGCATAATCTCCTGTTTTGAAAGAACCAAATGACATCATGCAACATACAAATTTAGCCTTTAAATGTACTATATATTGACATGCTTTATTTCTTATCATGCAACCATTTACTTTTAGCCACTGTTGTGTTATTGAAGGTCACTTTTTTTACCTGTTTTCACTCATTTGATGGACTCAAATGCTTCAGAAAAAATGCACCTTCAACTTCTCATTTAAATGAAACAATGTATTGTTATCTCCCTTCAGTCTAAAGCATTGAAAATACTGAAAACAACAAACATTTTATTTTGTAGATTTCTTCATTAATAATGTTGTCCTGAGCTACATTTTGAGCAAAAATTTGACATTCTGAAGACACTCCTTTACCTTTATACAATGAGTGAATGTGATGTAACAAATTTAACTAACTTCATTGATGTTTTTCAGTGGTTCATTTGTAGCCACTTGTCATTATTCCAATGCATTTGAATGTTTAAGAAAACATACACATCTCACCTTTTCCTCTTCATTTTTATGTTTCATGAGTTCACAAATTATGCAACAATGCACGATAATACTAAAAGAAGCTTACATTTTGCAAATTGCCTCCATGAAACAATGCTATTTTACATTATGTTTCATCCAGTTCCAACACTTAATGCCTTGCATTTTAGTTCACCATGCCATCTTTGCATTCATTTTCTGCCTTCAGTAACCCATTTGCAGCCACTTGTCACTCTGTTACTGATGGAGCCAACTTCTCTTCTGTACTCTTCATGCATTTTTATCTCTTGAACAACATGATGATGTGAAAGTTATCATTGCATAGAAAATTTTAAAATATAAGAGTACCTGATATTGATGATTAGAAGATTCTTCATTTCATTTGCTTCAGTTATCATTGCATGATTTGTAACAGGGCATTATGTATGCCTATTCACTATCACACTATGTAATGATGCACTTGATTGCAGTTCACCTGAGGAATGGATCACCTATGATTTTCATTTCATTGCACTTGACTTGGCTGTCCTAGGTGATCACTTGCTTGGGTCTTAATGTCACTTGATGCACTCCTTCAAATACATGTTTCTTTAAGCAACTTGAGTCATTTCTTTCTCAATCCATCTTTGAATACTTGGTTGTTCTATGGTACTAGCTCTCTTGAAGGGCTAGGAAAATTAGGATCATAGGGATGGAAATGCTTGGGGTTAAAATTTCTCTTTTGATAATCATTTTGAAAAGGCACTCTATTTTGCTGATTGTGTTGATGAGGGACTGGGTTAGGCCTTTGCTCTTGACTGACCTATTTTTTAAGGCTCAAAAATTCATTGTTGAAAGTCTTTCCCAGAGATTGCAACATAGTTTTAATCTCTTGGATTTCTCTATTTTTCTCAGGGATGACATTTTCTTGGGTAGTAGCTTGATAACCTATTACTGGCACAATAGGTATAGAGGCTATAGGTGGTAGATTTATAGGTGACTGAATCTTAGGAAAGATAGGCATGGGCGGTCTAGGGGAAATATTTCCTACCCGAATAAGATAATTTTCAGCTCTTATTGCAATTTCATAAGCATTGGGAAATGTAAAACCCCCCATTGATTGAATCATAATTGAAATATGAGGGTTCAAGGCTTTTTGATGAAAAAGAAAGGTGTGCTTGGGTGAGGGTTTGAAAATCTAGGGAATTCTATCCTAGGTTCGTTGGAAATGGTAATTGAAATCAATTAGGTGCTCATGTGGAGCACGCTTGATGATTCTCAACTGATCCAACAAGGAAAGGTGGTCTGACTTGTCTACAAATTACCTATGTAGATCATCACCAAGTTGGTCCCAAGTGGCTATTGAATTAGCTAAAAGCCCTTAGAACCATTGGATAGCTTTTCCTTTTAATGAGGTAGCCAAAAATCTTAGGACCACATTCTCCTTCGTTACATTGTGCACTGAGCAAAGTGTAGCCACATCCCGAATGTGCTCAATCAGGGTAGTCTGATCTTCACTAGTGAAGTAGGGAAGCCCTATTAAAGCAGCCACCGAAATATCATCGTGCCTCACCAATAATAATGAGTTGCCTCTGTTAAATGGTGCAAAGGAAAATTTTCTTGCCATATGAGGTGTTTGAGACATTGGAGTTGTGCTCCTTCTTATAGAGATTATGGGGCTCAAATTTGGAGGTGTGGATTTAGCTCTTCTTGTTGAATCAAAAGTTCTCCTCGAAGTTCTGCCTCTCCTTCTAGGTGGGGAGAGCTGCAAGTATTCAAATGGAATTGGGATAGATTTGGTCTAGATCCTTCTCATAAGCTTTTTGCACTAAATCTGCAATCAAACCAGAAATTAAGAGTCACCAAGTATACTTTTTAAGACCTCTATAGGTAGAAAAAGCTGCTACATATACTGGACAATAGTTCACAATTTTGAAACAACTTTAAAGACTAGACTCTAGAGTCCCACCGGGTGTGCCAAAAACTGTTGGTGATTAGGATTGCACCCTTAGGCAAGTTGCATTTGTTTCTCCTGTCACAACATGGAAACACTCTTTGGTTTGTGGGTAAACTAATTGGAGAGAGTGAATCTCCAGAGTGGGTTGGTTCCCTCTAGTTAATCACCTAATCTATGAACTTTCAGGGGAAAGGGGAGTAGGGAGAAAACTGAAAATTGACACCTACAACTTATGATGACCAACCAAATATTGAGATTTTGATAAAACTTAACTTACAACACTTCCTTCAAAACAATTAACTCTCACAATTCACCTTAATTCATTTAGCTCATTAGTATTTTGCATAAAGACTCCATGGAAACTGAATACAATATGCAACCTAAACCTATTTGCAAATCCTGACAATAACCCACAACGACAAGACAAAGAAGGATCCACTAATCTAAATCATAAAAAAATCTGACTATCATTGTGAGCTCATGACAAGAAAGGAGAAAAGGAAAAACTTTGCTACTTTATTGCAAGTGAAGGAGTAAGGCATCAAAATTTGATTCAAAATGAGTTTAAAAAACTCTCAAAGTGACTAAGAGAGCAAGAAACTGGAAAATTTTGAACCATGAGAAATTCAAATTTCTTAGATTTATACCCAAGATGTGACCTTGTGGTGCCAAAATAGAAAAAATCAGGTTCACTCCCTTTCCAAAAAGTAACTCATTCTGCATTCTTTAGCTCCCTCATAAATCCTGAAAATCAGCCTCCAAAGTAGCTTCAAAAGGCACCAAAAAGATGGAAACTTCTCATCACCCAAAGGTTGATCCAAAAAGGCCTCAAAATCAGGTGCGAACAACTAGAAACTGAAATTAGAAACTTTAGTTTGGCATATTTTCTTCAAATTCCCCCAAGATTGAATTTAGGAATAGAAAGTGTTGATGTGAACTGAAGTGCACTTCCTAAATACATTTAGATAAAATTTAATTAATAAGTTTATAGAAACACTTGCTTAATTAATGTTTCACAAAGGTACAATTTTACAAAGCAAAAATAGAAAGCCTCTTCCTCTCATTTGATTTTCTCTTTCCTATCTCCAATCATTTTGATTTTTGCATTATATTTTGCAAAACATCAAAAAATTACATTGCGCTTCCACATACATTTGATTTTTATACAAAAAATCATAAAAAGAATATGCTCCATCTCATATAGAAATTCAACTTACAGGACTTAGGCAAAAATGAGAACCTAAAGTCACTATTTTGACCCTCCAAGGTAGATTGCATGAAAAGTTTCTAAGGAATGAAAGAGGGGGGAACCCTAATGAAGGATCAATGTACATGATTTTGCTTTTGATTTTCTATAAAAATAAAATCCAAAGGCTAAGGGTTTCAACATAGGCAACATGAAGTATTAGAAAGGCATAAAATTGAAATAGAATGTGATTAAAATCACATTGGCCAAGTATGGGGAAAAAACCCTAACACAAAAGGGCTGCCTTTCGCTTCATTCAGCTTGTCATTTCATCGACCTCTTGGTGGAGAATGAAGCCCTACTAAGCACTGCCATGGGAGATGAGGGTTTGGACTTTTGAGCCTCCATTTGAGCTCTCCTCCTTTGATTCTTTGATGCATTCGATCCTCTGTATTTGATGGTGAGTTTTTGACTGTGCTTTTCACCTTCCTTGGCTCTTTTCGATGAGAAATAAGGCCTTAAAGGCTGCGACCACCATTATATTCTAATGCATTTTTATGTTTCTGTGGTGTCGACATTTCCTGCCATACACATGGCCACCTATGGAGATTTTGTTTGAGCCACTTGTGATGGCTTGGCCATAGGTTTGTGAGGCTCCTCCATAGATATATGAAGGGTAAGTCTCTATTGTTTCCATTCCACTGTATTTTATCTCAATATAAAGCTTTATTGAGAATTTCCCTTGTAAAAAATCTAAATATTGTGAATAGAATTTGGAGACCATTGTATAGGTCGCGGGCCTCACTATATATTTTCCTCCTTTGTTGAATGAAACTAGGGCTTGACCTATATTGCACAAATGAAACGCATTTAAAATGAAGACATTTCTGTGTTATTGCTTTTCATTCCATGGGTTTCCAAAACCCTTTATGGCCATGGGCCTGTAGCTCTTTATTCCACCATTTTGAAGGCATTTTCTGTGTTATTAGGGCTCGAGCTCTTGTTGTTTCTCCTTTGTATTTGTGTTTTGACTTCAAAACCCTTAATGGGTATTGTGACTCATGAAAGCAAAAAAAATGGCCTCTCCATGCCGTGGGTATGAGAATTATAACTAGGGTTTACTTCATTGTTTGAATTTGAATTAAATTTCCATTTCTCCGTTTTATGGAAAAAACACTATGTAAACTCATATGGGGTTTATTCTAAACCCGAGTTAACACCATTTCTCTTGCACTCATTTGAAACCTTGGCTTGACACTTGGCTTGCTGTAGCATAATATTCTATTTTGAAAGAACCAAATGACATCATGCAACATACAAATTTTACCTTTAAATGTATTGTGTATTGACATGCTTTATTTCTTATCATGCAATCATTTGCTTTTAGCCATTGAAGTGTTATTGTAGGTCAATTTTGTTGCCTGTTTTCACTCATTTGATGCATTTGAATGCTTTATAAAAATTGCACCTTCAACTTCTCATTTAAATGAAACAATGCATTGTTATCTTCCTTTAGTCTAATGCATTGAAAATACTGAAAACAACACACATTTTATTCTACAGATTTCCTCATTAATAATGTTGTCCTGAGCTACATTTTGAGCAAACATCTAACTTTCTAAAGACACTCCTTTAGCTTTATACAATGAGTCAATGTGATGTAACAAATTTAACTCACTTCAGTGATGTTTTCAGTGATTCATTTGCAACCACTTGTCATGATTCCAATGTATTTGAATGTTTCAGAAAACGTACACATTCTCACCTTTTCCTCTTTAGTTTTATGTTTCATGAGATCAAAAATTATGCAACAATGCACCATAATACTGAAATATGCTTACATTTTGAAAATTACCTCCATGAAACAATGTTGTTTTACATTACATTTCATCTAGTCCCAACACTTAATGCCTTGCATTTTAGTTCACATCTTTGCATTCATTTTCTGCCTTCAGTAACTCATTTGCAACCACTTGTCACTCTGTTACTGATGGAGCCAACTTCTTTTCTGTACTCTTCATGCATCTTTATATCCTGAACAACAACATGATGTTGTGAAAGTTATCATTTAATATAAGATTTTGAAATATAAGATTACCTGATATTGATGATTAGAAGCTTCTTCATTTCATTTGCTTTAGTTATCATTGCATGATTTGTAATAGGGCATTATGTATGCCTGTTCACTATCACACTATGTAATGATGCACTTGATTACAGTTCACTTAAGCAATGGATCACCTATGATTTTCATTTCATTACACTTGACTTGGCTGTCCTAGGTGATCACTTGCTTGGGTCTTCATGTCACTTGATGCACTCCTTTAGATACATGTTTTTGTGAGCAACTTGAATCTTTTCTTTCTCAATCACTCTTTGAATGCTTGAGAGATAGCATGCCGGGTCTCAACCCTTGTGGGAGCCCATTTTACACCACATGCTTTATGATATTCAAAATGGATCAACAACATGACTTTTCCTATACCTACACATGGAAACAAACAATGTTAGATTAAAGAAATATATTATTATGATGTTTCCTCCTTGGATTTCGTCACACTTCTTGCTCTTGCTCAGTTGTTTCAATGTATCGATAATCAACATTCTACATTATTGTTGATGATTCATGTAGGAATGCTCATAATCAGAGCTCTAACAACTTTCAACATCTCTTGCAGGTTTACAAGGAGCTTGGGAGAAAAGAAAGGGGTACCATTCTAGAATCAACTAAAGATATTAGGCAATGATGATTATTTTCCTTCTTATGTGATTTCTATTTTCTTTTAATCTCTAATAGTGTAGCATGATCCTTTTGATACATTGTCTCAGATCCTCCCATAGCTTGTGTGGGACACTTGGTTCTTATTATCCAATGAATACAATTACAACATTTGTGAAATACTTGTTCAATTATGTACTTTTCGTTTTGCAAAACAATGTTTGAAACACTGTGAATGAATTGTAGAAGTTGAAAAACCAACTTCACAGTCCCCAAGAGCACCTGCAAGCAATCATCTATCACATGCACATATATTCAGAACAAGAAAATGAAAAAGTTCTGTAAACTCTCAGAGCAAACTTGTGCAAGCAAAAATCAGAATTCTTGATTATTGAGAATAATGTTTTACAAATAATACAAAAGCCTTCGAAAAGGAAATGATGCAATAAAGCAGGAAAAATCAACCCTAATCTTATCTTGAGCAAAAGGACAGCTCAATAAGATAAGATAAGAGTTAAAAGATAATTATCCTAGGAAATAAATAATTACCTAAGTAAACTTATCCTAAAGTGTAATTGAATAATTAATTACACCAATACCCCCCCATAAGTGCAACTTAGGGAGAAGCAAATTATTATGCAAATATGAGTCCCAGCAACAAGGCCTGATCAGGTACTCATGTACAAATGCAATGCAAACTAAATCAAACGGGGTAAAGGAGAAAACCACATGGGAACAAAAATCCTCCCCAAAATAGAATGCAATAAACTACCTAAGTGATGAAAAATGGAGGACTCCATAAGACCCCCCAAGGACACCATTCATCACAAAGATACATGAAAGAATCCCCCCATAAGAGAGGAAGAAAGAGACCACAAATCCCCCCCAGAATGAAGTAACTCCAAAAGAAGTGAAGAAACTGCATCTCCAGAAAGAAGTGAGAGGGAAGAGGTCGAATGAAAGAAATCTCTGAAGGTGGAATAGGTGCAGCCCAAGATGTCTCCATAGAAGCAGGTGTGACCTCAACAAATGAAGAAGCCGAAGTAGGTGAAGACTCAATAGAAACCTCCAAAGATGTATGATCAACTGGATCCTGCTGCACTGAAACAAAAGAAGCAACAGGAGGAGGAGGAGATGGAGCAGAAGGCTCGAGAACAAGATCCGAAGTGAGAACAACAATGTTCAAGAAGCCAAATCTCTCCTCTGAATGATGATGCACACGCGAAGTGTGAGGAACAACTGTAGGAACAGAAGCACCACTAGTAGCAAAATCAGTGAAAGAATACAACCGAGATGAGTGATCCACTATCCCAGTAGCAATAACTGCTCTACTCTCCAAGTCTCTGATGATAACCGAATCAGGTGTGAACTCCACAGATCTCCCATTGCCCCCATGTGTTATCTGATAGATGGAAAGAAGGTTATGTGTCAAGTGAGGGACACACAAGACATCCTGAAAGGAGTGGTCCCCAAAACTAATAGACCCCTTCCCTATAACACTCATGTAAGTGTTGTTTCCCATCAAAATGGGAGACATAGTGCAAGGCTCAAAGGAAGTGAACATAGACTGCGAAGATGCCATATGATGAGATGCTCTTGAATCTAGAAGCCATCTCCCTGATCCAATACCTTAAGAAGCACAAAGAGCATGTCCCTTCATATCTGATGAAGTATGTAAACCAGCTGTTCCTGTGTTATGCTGCTCTGAAGAAGAAGAATGAGGAGAAGAAGATGATGCAGACATCCTAGAAGGAAAATCAATCTGATGTTTCTGAAGAAGATGTTTCAGTTCATCAATGTCCTTGTAACAATTATGTTCTGCATGTCCTTCCCTCTTGCAATATGCACATGTAGACTTCTCCTTCCTAAATGATTTCCCCTTAGAAGAGGAGGGTGAATCTGAGGACTCCTTTTGCTGCTCATGAGGTTTGGAATCCTTTTGTTTCTGTTCCTTGCCTTTGCCTATAGAAGCCTTCTGATCTCTGGGCTCTTGTGATGCAATAAGTGCCTGTGAAGAGGAAGAAGGTTTCACCATACCCATGCTAGCTAACTTAGCTTGCTCTCGAGTGAGAGATGAAGCAAAGTCATCAAGAGATGGCATAGTGAATCTCGTACCAAGTGCATCCCTAGTGGCATAAAAGGTAGAAACAAAAACTGAATAATCAAGTCCAAGCTTAGAAAGGATGGACAATATCAACTGAGAGTCTTCTTTCTGAACACCACACTATGACAACTGTAATCTAAGAGACTTGAGTTTGGTGAAAAAATCCTGGATGCTGTCAAAATACCTAGGATTTAAGCCAATAAGCTCATTCTCTAACTAAAAACCTCTCATAGTATCCTACTTCCCAAACAAGGACTCCAACTTCACAGTCCCTAAGAGCACCTGCAAGCAATCACCTATCACATGCACAAATATTCAGAACAAGAAAATGAAAAAGTTCGTTAAACTCTCAGAGCAAACTTGTGCAAGCAAAAAATTAGAATTCTTGATTATTGAGAATAATGTCTTACAAATAATACAAAAGCCTTCAAAAAGGCAATGATGCAATAAAGCAGGAAAAAACAACCCTAATCTTATCTTGAGCAAAAGGACAGCTCAATAAGATAAGATAAGAATTAAAAGATAATTATCCTAGGAAATAAATAATTACCTAAGTAAACTTATCCTAAAGTGTAATTAAATAATTAATTACACCAATATGAATATCATAATGAAAGCATTTCCTTTTTCACTTCATGCAATACTTAACACTGCAATTGATAATAAGCAACTAAACACATTGCATTTCTATATTCCACAATAAACTCAAACACTTGCAATGGTTAAACATCTATGGAGGTAAATTGAAAATTTTCACTTTAAAATGAATCTTGAATGAACTAGCTTTGTCAAATTGAGCTTTGGTGAAAATTTGATAACAACTTGAATCTTGATGATGGCTCCAAATGCTTGATGTCTTTCTCTTTAATGCATAAAATTTCCTTAGGAATGGATACTTGAATTCTTGTTATCTTTCTTATATAAAAAATGAGTGGAGGAACCTTGTATTTATACTTACTCATGCTTAATATCCCAAAATTACACCACAACAAGTTGACATATGAAATAATTAAATAAAGTAGGCTAAATCTTGCCCAAATTTGAAATTAAATCCTGAAAATAAGCCAAGGAGGGCTAAGATGCCTTAGGTGGCGTCTTAGTCCCAAGGCTCAATTCTTGGGGCACAAACTCCAAAAAAGGATCTATTTTGGCAGTTTCAAAATTAGGGCTTCAAGACCCATGGAGGACAAAGACACCCTAGGTGGCGTTTTAGTCCCAGTTCACAAATCAGGGACACACAAACAAAAACATTAAATGATCATTTATCTTTTGATGTTTATCGGGATTTACCATAAAAATATATAGTTTATTAGGCTTGTGGATGCAAAATAGGGCCAATTAAGCCATAAAGAAGCATAAATAAAGCAAGGAGGGCCCAAACAAGTGTGAAAATTCAAGGGTATGCATTTTGCTACACTACATGCATGAAAGCTTAGATTGTTACAAGAAAAAGAGTGGAATAACCTTGTATTTATACTTGTTTATGCCAAATTCATCAAAATTACAACACTACAAGCCAACATCAGATCTAGAAGAATAAAATCCCACCAAGAATTTGAATTTAATTTAATTTTAAGCCACACGAGACACATACGACAAAAGTGGCATATGAGTCCCATTAGGCTAGGCTTTGGGATACATTTTTCAAGAAATTCTTAGCTTGATGTGAAATCTAGATTGGGGCCCCAAAACTTAGGTGGGACTCATATGCCCAAGGTGGTGTATGAGTCCTAGATCACTAAATTTGGGCCATACAATCCAAAAACATTAATTTATGATTGTTCATTACATATGTGTCAGGATTATCCTTGGAAAGATGCATTAATTAAGGCTTGTGGATGCAAAATAAGGCCAAATAAGGCATAAATAAGCCCAATTTATTAATCAAGCCCTAGATTAGTGTGAAAGTGTTAGGACATACTTTACAACACCATAAATAAGGAAAAATTAAGTTCATTTAATTTTAAAGGGCCCAAGAACTAATGTGAATGTGTTAAACACATTATAACACTAAATCAAGGCAACATTATGCTTAATTTAATATAGAGGGCCCAAACAAATGCAAAAATGTAAGGTAATAAATTTTTTGTCATTACATTTAGCCCCCACTTTAGTGAGAGGATGAACTTGCTTCAAACTCACAGTAAAGTAGAAAAACTTGCGTCAAGAGGGGTTCAAGTGTGCCGATACAGATGGTATAGGATGAAAAAGATCAAAGGAGATTGACAAGCCCCCATGATCAAGATCCTATAGTGGGAAAACATAGGCACAAGAGGACACACATGAAAATTATATAAGTAGCAACATCAAGGCACAAGTATACACTACCAAAGACAAAAAGAAAGCATAAAAAAAATAAAAGAAGGGATAGATCAAGCTTTGACTGTTTGTCCCGCATGTTGTGGATAAAATCTAGACTATTTGTCCAAATAAGTTTACAAGTGGAATGAAATGTCCACTATGCAAACCAACACATGCTCATAAGGGAAAGTGGAATTTGGTATCCACTAGGTGAGCCCCCAGTGAGATGCATACACACGTGACGATATGCACTCACATAGACTAGCAAGTGGCTATGGGAAAGTCACACCTAAGTTTGGCTCCCATACAATAACCATGCCAAAGTTATACCTCATGATAACTTTGATAAGGCACCACACAATGATTAATTTCAAGCTTCATGAAGCAAGAAAAGCTTCATATGCTTGACACCCATGAACAAACAAGATGGCACAACAAGCAAGCAAAGTGTGTTATGCAAGGTGGCCATATAACGGTTATTGTAAATGAAAAATAGTGTAAGGTATGTTCAAAGGAGTTTTTCTTAGTTCATGTAAGGTCTTAACATAGGGAACATCATGCCTAATGTCTCCAAGAGAGGACCAATTGAATAATAAAAGATTCACAACTTAGGGGATGCAGTGTGTCACATCAAGCCACTAAGAGGAATGCAATATGCTAAGAGAGATCACACTCTTGAAGGACATCACACCCAATGTCAGCACAAAGAAAAAGACGCATTGCATGAAGTAAGAAGACTACACAATGAAGCATGTATTGAAAATACAAATGAAAAAGGGAGTTACCCCCAAAATCACAAAGGATCCATGGATTCAGGGTTAGTATGTTCTTGCTACAATGTTTTTATACAGCTCAAAATTGTCATCATTCCCCAAATACTCATGAAACAAGAAAACAAACACCAAAATAGTAAGGCACATGTGAGTCAACCTATTAGTAGGTCATCTGCATCCCAATCTTGTTCATTGTATACAAAAGGAAGAAAAATAGACAAAGGGACAATAGTAAGTGCTGAACTAGGGTCATCACCATGTTCAACACTTTTCTTAGGAGAATTATCATTTAAGCTCATAGAAGAGGAAAACAATGTATTCAATTCATTATGCACTTCCTCATAAATTTTAGCAACCTCATCATCATCATCCAAGTTAATCACAATGGGAGGTCGAAGGATAATTTCCATGGAAGGTTCCTTTTTATGTTATAGTGTGGGTATAGAGTCATCATGCATTGCTTTAGTCAAGTTTGTATGTTGATTTTTTTTGTTGTTTTCGTCGTTTAACCTTCGAGCAAGAGCATGACTTATACACCTATGCTCTCTAGCATTTCTATTCCATTTAGTTAGGTTTTAAGTTGCATTTTTGTAGGAGCAGGTTCATCAACCATAGGTTTCTTTTCCTCCCTAAGGGGAAGAATGGAAGGAACCATAGGAGGTTGTTCAACCGCTTTCTCTTTAGCTTTGTAAACTTGTTTTATCTTAGGAGGCATGGAAGGACTGTTTTTGTTATCTCTTGGTCATTTATAGGAGATAGGAAAAGGATCTTTCTTAGGTTGGTCTTGGTTGTTTGGAATGTCTTTAGGTTCAATCATAGTTTCATCAAGGATAAGAGGCTGAGTTGTGGGTGGAGGCATGTTCTTAAGGGATAACTTTGCTATGCACTTTGCTTTAAACTTTTGGTAAGATTTGAAAAATAATTCCTCACGAGGTTTAATAGGTTCCATAGGCTCAGTCCAAAAGAAATCCAAGGAAAAATTCCCACGAGAAGAAAAAGGATTAAATCCATTATGATGCATAGTAAATATTTCACTGTCAAAGGGAAACTTTAGACATCTATGCACAATTTACGGGATGGCTTCCATGAAGCATAGCCATAGATAACCAAGCTTCACATGGAGTTGGTCCGACATTGAGATGATGGAGAATGAGACATCTAATTGTTTCAATCCAATCGTTAGAGGAAGTGTGATTAATCCCATCGTAGGTAAAGCAAAACCATTATGCGTCTTTATCCATGTTTTCAGTTTACCATATGTTTCTTGATAGAGTTCATGCAAAAGTAAGAATTCCTTGGTGATCACATTCTCTCCACATATGGGATCAATTAATATCCTATTAGTGGGCTTATCATAGATTCAGATGGCTATGTAAAGAGGACCATCGGGTGCATGTTTAAGTATATCTTGTGAGGAGAAAGCAATGTCAAGAGGTTTTTTAGTTCGACCCTTATGAGGTTGAATTTTGATCAATCCAACCATATCATCCCAAGGACTTTGTTTGTTAGTATCCATAGGATCTTGTTCAACAATATCCATGGTGTCATCATTCGTGTCAACATTCATCACATCATTCTTTTTAATTTCTTTGAAAAATGAAACATCATGTTTTGGAATAGGGTTGGCAAAGATTTGTAAGTTTTGGTTAGGAGGGGCAATGGACTTATTTCCTTGATCATTAACACTTCCAATTGAAAGTTGATCAAAATCAATGAGGTCTTGCATAAGATGTTTAAGATGCTTATAATGTTTCGTGTCATGTCCATTTTTTTGGTAATAATGGAAATAATCATTCGATCTAAAGCTCAAAGGTAAAGGTTTATTTGGATCATGTGCTCTAATGAGAGGAAAAGTGATCATTTTCTATTCTAAAATTTGCGACATGGTGTTATGAAGGGTATTAGGTAAGGGAGTAAATTGCCTAGCCAGATCTCCAAATGTGAAAGAAGTTGTCTTCTTTATAGTAGCCACTTGGGAATCAACATGTTGAGTTGGTTGAGGGGGATTTAATTGAATGAAGCATTTTTTTTTTCTAAAGGATTGGTAATTGTTTGGACTTGTGGATTCAGACTTTTTAGGATGGTTAGAGGTGGATTTTGTTTCACGACCACCAAATGAGTTTTGATAATCATGAAGGGTAGTACACAAGTGAATGAAGGAAGGTAATTTCATCATGCCAAGCTTATCTTGCATCTTAGTTTTCAAGTTCTCAATGAACATTCTTTGATGGTGAGGATTGGGAATTTGCACATCGATTTGGGAATAAAGCGATTGGTAGTGTGAAATGAAGTCAGTAACCTTTTCATCCTATTTTTCCTTATATCTCATCAAATTTTCCAAGGTCATCTCAGGGGTCATGTGAACTTGGAGGTAATTAATAAAGGCCTCAACAAGTTCATTGAATGAATGAATTGAGTTATTCGAGGAAAACCATTTTCAGACAGTGTCTTTCAAGGATCTAGGGAAAAGTTTAGCCAAAAGTTTGTCTTCAAATATGAAATCACTACATAAGACAGTAAAGGTGGAAACATGGTTAACAAGATCTCCCTTCCCACCATATTTCTCAAATCGAGGAACTTCTACTCCTTGTGGCATTTGTTCTCTCAATATTTCCAAGGATAAGTGTTTGGTTTTGATGTATTGCGAGGGTTGATCATTGTTGTTTTGGTTTAAGGTTGTAACTTGTTGTTGGAGGGATGCCATGCTTTGTAAAAGTGTGTAATGATAGCATCATTGTTGTTGTAATATGGAGGGTTATAAGGTGGTGTAGGGTATGTATGCGGAGGACAAGTGAACTGTAAACTTGGGATGGAGGAGGTTTGATGAGATACTATAGTTGAAGGCACAAAGCTAGAGGAATTCCCAGTGTAAATTCCTAAGGAAGTGTTCACACTATTGGTGGGTTGAATTGTTATGGTAGGTTGAGTACTAGTGTAAGTAGGGATGGAAAAAAGTATCGTAGAGGTAGGAATGGAAGTTCCACCTTGGCTTTGAGTCCATACCAAAGCTTGAGTGGAGGTAGGGATAATAGGGATAGTGTTGCTAATGGAAAACACAATGGTTGAAGGCATGGTAGTCATGGGAAATGAAGTATGCAAAATAGGATCCATATAGGGTTGATTATCAACACTATCAAGAAGAGAGCTAGGGAACCCAAGATCCACAATGAATGGTGTATCACAAGATGACATGAGTCTCGAACTACAAGATTACAATAGTATTTCTAATAGGACACCAAGTTGTAAAGCTCATACATGATTTCACAAACTTAGTGGACAAACCCAAAATGGAAAGAGGGTAAAGGGTAATGCAAGGACCTAAAATGAAGTGTATAAATGAAAATTTCAGATTATAAACAAGGTAATTTACTAGTTACACTATGAAAAAATCTAAAATGAAATGCTCTAAATGCAATTTTGAATTTAAGGAATGCACAAAATGAATCGATTTAAGCTAGATGTAATGAGTTGAAGAAAACAAAAACTCTATAAATTGAAACAAAAAGTTAAAAACAAAAAACATAAACACAAAAATAGAGTTTTTAATGCTGGAAAATGAGTTTAAAATATGAGATGGGAATAAATCGCCTAGAGGGGTGTATGTGTCCCAACTTAGGGTTTTTGCATAATTTTCAAAAAAAATGATTGAATGTTATGCTTTTTGGATTGAATGATTTCTAGAATAAATGCAAATGTAGATTTCAGATGAAATTCAATGATGCAAGATGAAAAAGTGCAACCTATATGCACTTTCACTAATGCACAATTTAGAAACCCTAGATGCAAATAAACTAATGCACAATCATAATGAAAAGTTAATGCAAGCTAGATCTAGGACTATGATGCACTCCAAAAATGAAAAGAGGTGTTCACATTAGGTTCACAAAAATGAAACAACAAAAATAGGCCACCCTATCCCCGTGGAAGATAGGGTGAGCTAGGTTTTTTAGGACCTATACCTATTTCCCTCAAGTTTCACTCAAGGAATCCCTAGAGATCTTAATCCGAATCTAGGAAAGGGGGAAAGAGATCTTAAAATAGGGTGTCCTAGGGTGTGATTAAGGTCTAAAAAGGGGTTCACCACCAAGATAGGGATTGGAAAGATAATTAATATTCAAGAACTAATTATGAAACTTAATGATATGCAAGACTTAAATAGATGACCTAGAAATGAATGTAAATTAGAACAATAAACTGGAAAAGTATAGAGGGGCACCTGGAAACCTATAGAAGCTTGAATGAAGACCTGAAATGTTGAAAACAATGAATTTAATGCACACTAGAACTCATATGCTAGGCTAGGTGATTTAGTCCCAGATTAGGGTTTCTTGGCAGGAATAAAAATTTGGCAGAAATAAGTATGAAACACCTGAAAATTGGAAAAATCCCTATACTGGGACTCATATACCAGAAGTGGCGTATCAGTCTCACTTAGCTTCTTTAGAAATTCAAAGTCCAAATATTATCTTAAACCTCTGCTCTATCTTCTCAACCTGATTTTCGGATTTGAATTGTTGAATTCTGCTCTATAGATGCCTTTTAGTGATCTTATAAACAAGGTGACAACTTTGTAGACTTGAAAACTTTTCTCCAATCTTTCTCTTCAATGTGTCTTCAACCTAAATATGTAAATCACACACTAAAGATGGAAAAATGTTGATTTGATAGTGGAAAGGGGTTTTCCTTGTTCAAACCCTATTTTGGTAATCAAACCTTGAAATGAAATGAAATGAAGGAATGATGAATGAACAAAATGATATGTTGCAACTCACCAAACCCTTGAATAAGATGCTAAAAAATGTATGAAATGGCTCCAATGGATGTGGATCTTGTCTCTTGCTTGAATCATGAAACCCTACATCACAAATGTTATCTCAAAAACAAACATAATGCATGATGTCTTTGACATGATGCTTGATACTTGAATAATGCTCCAAAACATTTGATAATCAACTCTTGTATTCTCTCTTGATCATTAATTTTCTATAATGAACAAAAGCTTAGATTGTTAGGAGAAAAAGAGTGGACTAATCTTGTATTTATACTTATTTATGCTAAATTCCTCAAAATTACAACACTACAAGCTGACATCAGATCTAGGAGAATAAAATCCTGTGAAGAATTTGAATTAATTTAATTTTAAGCCACACGAGACTCATATGCCAGAAGTGGCATATGAGTCCCATTAGGCTAGGATTTGGGACACATTTTTTAAGAAATGCTTAGATTGATGTGAAACCTAGATTGGGGCCCCAAAACTTAGGTGGGACTCATACGCCCAAGATGGCATATGAGTCTCAAATCACTAAATTTGGGCCATACAATAGAAAAAACTAATTTTTGTTTGGTCATTACATATGTGTCAAGATTATCCTAAAAAAGATGCATTAATTAAGGCTTGTGGATGAAAAATAAGGCCAAATAAGGCATAAAGAAGCCCAATTTATTAATGAAGCCCTAGATTAGTGTGAAAGTGTTAGGACACACTTTAAAACACCCTAAATAAGACAAAATTAAGTTCATTTAATTTTCAAAGACCCAAGACCTAATGTGAATGTGTTAAACACATTACAACACTAAATTAAGGAAAAATTATGCTTAATTTAATATAGAGGGCCCAAACAAATGTGAAAATGTGAGGTATACATTTTTCGTCATTACGGGGTTAAAGGGTTGAGGTTGAGGGTTAAAGGGTCAAGAGGGTAGAGGGTAGAGGGATTATGGTAGAGAGGGATGGATGTAGGGAGGAGAGATGGAGGGAGAAGTGAGATAGAGAGAAGGAGAGAAGAGGAGGGAAGGAAAAAGATAGATGAGAGTTGAGGATCCAATGTATAGGGTAGAGGGTTTAAGGGATGAGGGTTGAGGGTTGAAGGGTTTAGGGTTTAAGGGTCAAGAGAATAGAGGGTAGAGGGTAGAGGGTTTAAGGGTTGAGGGTTTAAGGGTTTAAGGATTGAGGGTATAGGGTTGAGGGATTATGGTAGAGAGGGAGGGATGGAAGGATGGAGAGATGGAGGGAGAAGTGAGATAGAGAGGAGAGAAGAGGAGGGAAGGAGAAAGATATATGAGAGTTGAGGATCCAATGTATAGGGTAGAGGGTTGATAATTGAGGCATAGGTCATACAGTGGCTGGGGCAGAGGGCTGAGGGCATAGGGCTGAGGATTAGTGGCTGAGTGGTCCAAATGTACAGGGGCAGAGGCATAGGGACTGATGGCTTCAGGGCTCAAGGGTCGAAGGCTTGAGGATTAGGCTGAGGATTATGGCTGAGGATTTGTGGCTGAGGATGAGAGAGAGAGAGAGAGAGAGAGAGAGAGAGAGAGAGAGAGAGAGAGAGAGAGAGAGAGAGAGAGAGAGAGAGAGAGAGAGAGAGAGAGAGGAGAGAGAGAGAGAGAGAGAGAGAGAGAGAGAGTAGAGAGAGAGAGAGAGAGAGAGAGAGAGAGAGAGAGAGAGAGAGAGAGAGAGAGAGAGAGAGAGAGATTATGGTTTACGGTTTAAGGGTTGAGGTATTAAGGGTTTAAGTGTGTAGGGTTGAGGTATTGGGGTTTAAGGAATAGTGTCAAGGGTTGAGGGTTTAGGGTTAAGTGAGAGAGTGGGAGAGAGGGAGTGGGAGCTAGAGGGACGAGAGAGAGATAGAGGGAGTGAGAGATGGATAAGGGTTGGGAGGGAGAGACTAGAGAGAGATATATTAGGGTTTATGGTTTAAGAGTTGAGGTATTAAGGGTTTAAGAGTATATGGTTGAGGGATTAGGGTTTAAGGCATAGTGTCAAGGGTTGAGGGTTTAAGGATAGGGTTTAGGGTGAAGTGAGAGACCTAGATGGCTAAGGATGGATGGATGGCTAAGGAGAGAGAGGAAACATTTAGAAAATAAACTTTTCCATAATATGAGCACATTTTGAAGAAGTTGAGATATAGCCATTTTGTATAGAAAAGCCAAAATGTGCTCATGTTATAATGCGAGTGCATTTTGGCTTGCTCTAAAAATGGTAAAAAAGTCAATACACTCATCATCTAGGCCCACATACTCTGATATTCTCCTAGTTATGCATGTGTTTTGACAAAAAAGAAGCTTTTTGATGTTGTTGGGAAGTGCACATGCAAACTTTTCACATTGTAACACCTTTGCATGAACTTTACACAACCTTTTTATGGTTTTCCAACTTAGGAAGGAGGAAATAACAAAGTTTTCATATCGAATTTGATATATATCAATTCAAGTCTCAATTTTTGTAGTGTTGCAATGTTAATTGTGATTGAGTTGTTATAATTTAACATTATACATTAGTTATTTGTATTGTTTGTAGTAATTCTATTCAAGAGTGATATACAATTGAACATTGAAAAGGAAACAAGCTTGTGAAAAACTCAAATAGTTGAGGAGTTTGATGCAACAAGAAACAAAGAATACATAATTGGGTAGAACTCTTCCATTCAAATGTTTGTTTATTAGGTATGTGAATTATTTACACATTTTCTTTACATTTTCCTCAATTATATTATGTTTCTTTACCATCCCTTATCATACATGCTTAATATAGTGCTTTTATTTTGTTATTATGCATATTCCATGTTCATCATTGTTTGTTTTTCATTATAAACTTAGCCCCTCTTGACACATTTTAAACTACATAATTCTTTACACTTGCCAATTACATTTTAAACCACATCTCTTTGAGGGATTTTGTTAAACCAATTGACCTACCTTGTGTATGCTTCCACATTTTGTATACACATATATATGAGAGTAGTTATAAGTATGTGATATAATACATCATTTATCAATCATTTTCTATGGATGTGCATACCCCTTTCCAAAGCTTCGATTTTGGTATAGGCATGGGGGATGTAGTGGAATTTGGTTTTACACCTAGAAATTGCATTTTATTGAAATTTTCTAAAGCCTTTTCAACAAATCCATTTTGTGCATATCTTGCAATCATTGTAGTCCATGAGGACATATCTGATTGAGGCATTTTGTCAAATAGTTCTACCAAAACAACTAATTTCCTTGTCTATGCTACCAAATTTTCCATGCATGTCTACCAAAGCATTGCATCAAACAATGCAGACAAGACAATCAACTATTTGAAAAAATGCCTTAAAGAAATGTGGTCTCATGGTGATGTGCATCACCATGAGACTGCATTTCTTTGAGGAATTTTTTCAAATAGTTGATTTCCTTGTCTATGCTACCAAATTTTCCATACATGTCTACCCATTTTTTTTTCCAACAATCCCCCTTTATTTCAATGATTTGATTGATGCCTGGATACCTTGTTCCAAAGGTAAGATGTCAAGACAAAAGTTGTGGAATGTGGATTTATACTCTTGAGCCAATTGTATCTTCGTGAAAGTTTGTAATGTCTTTTAAAAAATCTATTTTGTGCTTATCTTGTGATCATGGAATTTCATGAGACCACATTCCATGTTTTGATAGATGTCATACCCCATTCCAAGGTTTCCATTATAAGGTAGTGATCTCACTAGCTCACTAGCATGCCAATGTAATAGCATTGACAAGGTAGTGGGTTGTTTGAAAAAATGCCTCATAGAAATGGGCTGTTTGAGACTCCATTTCTATGAGGCATTTTTTCAAACAACCCAACACCTTGTCAATGCTACTGCATTAACAATCTAGTGAGCTCACTAGCTTGTCTATGGTACCGCATTTTTCATACATGTCTACCAAAATTTTTTTGTCAACAATTCACATGCCTTGTCCATGCTTCCATATTGTGCCTATCTTGCAATCATGGAATTCCACAAGACCACATTTATTTAAGTAATTCCATCAAAAAATCATGCCAACTTTGAAAAGATAGTGAGCTCACTAGCTTTTCAATGCGGTAGCATAAACAAGCTAGTGGGTTGTTTGAAAAAATACCTCATAGAAATGGGGTCTCATGGTGATGTACATCATTGTGAGACCCCAATTCTTAGTAGCTTGTCAAAGATCACATGAATTTTTTTATGGAATTCCTTAAAGAGATATGGTCTTGTGGAATTCTATGATTGCAAGATAGGAACAAAATGGAAGCATGGACAAGGCATGTGAATTGTTTGAATTTTTTTTTTGGGTAGAAATGTATGAAAAATGTGGTACCATAGACAAGCTAGTGAGCTCACTAGCTTGTCTGGGCTGTTTGAAAAAATTCCTTATAGAAATGGGGTCTCATGGTGATGTAACCCATTCCTATGAGTCATTTTTTTAAACAACCCACTACCTTGTCAATGCTACTGCATCTAGTGAGCTCACTAGCTTGTCTATGGTACCACATTTTCCATACATTTCTACCAAAAATTTTTGTCAAAAAATTCACATGACTTTTCCATGATTTCATTTTGTGACTATCTTGAAATCATGGAATTCCACAAGACCACATTTCTTTAAGGAATTCCATCAAAAAATTCATGTGAGCTTTGACAAGCTAGTGAGCTCACTAGCTTGTCAATACGGTAGCATAGAAAAGCTAGTGGACTGTTTGAAAAAATGCCTCGTAGAAATGGGGTCTCACCATGAGAACCCATTTATGTGAGGAATTTTTTCAAACAGCCCACGTGAGACCCCATTTCTATGAGGCATCTTTTCAAAAAGCCCACTAGCTTGTCTATGCTACCACATTGAAAAACTAGTGAGCTCACTAGCTTGTCAAAGCTACCACATTTTGCATACATGTCTACCAAAAAATTTTGTCAAAAAATTCACATGCCTTGTCCATGCTTCTATTTTTTGCCTATCTTTCAATCATCTAATTCCACAAGACCACATTTCTTTAAGGAATTCTATCTAAAAATTCATGTGAGCTTTGACAAGCTAGTGAGCTCACTAGCTTGTTAATGTGGTAGAATTGACAAGGTAGTGGGTTGTTTGAAAAAATGCCTCATAGAAATGGGGGATCCACCATGATCCCCAATTTCTAGCATCATCATGAGCCCCCATTTCTATGAGGAATTTTTTCAAATAGTCCACTACCTTGTCAATTCTATCACATTGACAAGCTAGTGAGCTCACTAGCTTGTCTATGGTACCACATTTTGCATACATGTCTACCAAAAAAATTTGTCAAAAAATTCACATACCTTATCCATGCTTCCATTTTTTTCCTATCTTTCAATCATGGAATTCCATGAGACCAAATTTCTTTAAGGCATTCCATCAAAAAATTCATGTGACCTTTTACAAGCTAGTGAGCCCACTAGCTTGTCAATGCGGTAGCATAGACATGCTAGTGGGCTGTTTGAAAAAATTACTCATAGAAATGGGGTGTCACGATTCATACCCCATTTCTATGAGGAACTTTTTCAAACAACCATGAGGCATTGTTTCAAACAGCCCACTAGCCTGTCTATGTTATCGCATTGACAAGCTAGCACATTTTGCATACATGTCTGCCAAAAAAAAATGTCAAATAATTCGCATGCCTTGTCCATGCTTCCATTTTTTTCCTACCTTGCAATCATGGAATTCCATGAGACCACATTTATTTAAGGAATTCCATCAAAAAATTAATGTGAGCTTTGACAAGATAGTGAGCTCACTAGCTTGTCAATGCGGTAGAATTGACAAGGTAGTGGGCTGTTTGAAAAAATGCCTCATAGAAATGGGCTATTTGAGACCCCATTTTTATGAGGTATTTTTTCAAACATCCCACTACCTTGTCAATTCTACCACATTGAAAAGCTAGTGAGGTCACTAGCTTGTCTATGGTACCATATTTTGCATACATGTCTACCAAAACATTTTGTCAAACAAGTCACTTGCCTTGTCCATGCTTCCATTTTGTACCTATCTTGAAATTTTCAGGTTTACATTAAAAAATACACTTAATTAAGTCTTATGATTGCATAAAGGGGTCAAATAAAGCATAAGAAAGGTGTAAATAGTGAAAATAAGCCTAGAAAAGTGTGAAATCTTGTTACAAGACTTTACAACACTTTATAATAGGACTTGATAAGTGATGAGAAGGTGATTTTTAGGTGAATTGTAATGAAAAGAGTCTAGAAAAGTGTAGAAATGTTTCACAACACTTCACAACACCTTCACAAGATTCCTTAATTTGAATGTTTAGGACCTAATGTGAATGCATAAGTTACATTGCAACATTAAATCGAAGCAAAATAGATCAAGCATCACAAGAGAAAGACCTAAAAGACCATGAAAATGTGAATGATCCATTTTTCTATGGTACACTACATAATACATGAAGCATGAAGCATACAAGCGAATGGTAGCATGAAGGATACACATGGAATGTTAGATTTCTTCCTCAATGATATAAAGCATGAAGCATGGTAGCATGAAGCATCAAGCATACACATGAATTTAATCCGAGAAGCACATGAAGCATGAAGTATTACTATATTTATATGATTGATTTAATGTTCAATATTCTTACAGGAGAATAATGTTTAAACTTTATTATATATTTACAATTATAGAAAAGAAGAGTGCATGGAAAATACTTGGATTTTAAATATTTGAAGTAAACCATTTACAAATATCTATTGAAGCATGGATTTATAATACAAATATGGACACCATTAATAAAAGAGATTTGTATTAACCAAATAGCCATGTAGGCATACATCAATATATGTCGATATAAGTATAAAGTACATATAAAATAGCCATACAGGCTTACAAGAATGCCATATAGGCATATAATGTCAAGTATATGCAATACAAAATATGTCCAAAAATGTCATATAGGCATAAAACAAAGGACCCCAATCAAAAGTCATTGCCCTACAGGTGAAGGAAACCGACGGGTGGCCTTTGTTGGTCAGGTGGATGATGATGCATATGACACTCATTTACTTTGTATTCAAGGGTTGCTCCTCCTATTTAGTTCTTGATGAAGATTTAATTGTTACAATAACAAGTAAAGACATTAATATATAGAAATTACATCATAAAAATGATATATTTAACAAAATAATCACTTACCGCTACCAAATGATCTCTCTCCTCAAGAGAAAGATCTGCATGCTCAGGATCTGGCATTCAAAAGTCCTATAAAAACCATCCAAATAGAAATCAAACTACAAATCAATAATAATTTTATTTTTCAATAATAAACAACTATAACAATGAATGTAATTTGAAATTTACTAATTTGCCTCCTACCCCCATGAGAGCCATCGAGCTATTAATTGTGGAAGATACAACACACTCTATTTCCTTATCAACATCAGGAGGTATTTCTTATTCCATCATCTAAAAATAAAACAATAAATTATTCAATCATAAAAAGTAGAATAGTGATGCAAGTCATGGATTATAATGCATGAGATAATCAATTTTTTTTTGAGTACTTATTGACTATTTATTTCTTACTATTATGCTTACTATTTTCCCTATCTATAGCTTGTTCAAAAGCACCTATTTTAGGATTTTATCCATAGGAATTTTTTCAAAAGAGGGAGGGGTGTTTTGATCATGAGGGAAGAGGATCATTTGATGGGGTGGAAGGTGTACTTTGAGACCACATTTCAAGAGTGATCATACAATGGAGTGGAAGAGGTAATTTGATCTGGACATGGAAGGATGTCATTAGATGAAGTGGGGGAGAGGGGATTGTGAGAGGGGGATGAAGGGATATATTTCTCTTGAGATGGAAAGATATCATTAGATGATAGTGAAGGGATATGTTGTTCCTGATTGGAAATGGGATCATGAGATGGAAGGGGATCATATGATGGAGGAGAAGGGTTTCCTTGTTCTTTATATGGAGTGGAATTTATGTTAGCATGCTTTGGATTAGGAGATGGACATAATTTGTTTGATATGGATGGTGTGATGACGGAGGAAGGTTTTCTGGACTCTTCATCTTGGATAAATGGATTGATAGGGGATTCATTTAAGATTTAGGTATTAGGGTTTATCTTGATGTGGATGTGATGAAGGTGGATGCATGATATGGGAAGACTGCACCACTTTGTTTTTTCATGGGGACACAACCACCTTTGCAAATAGTCCTTGGAGGAATTTATTATGAGAGACATGGGATGAATTTGCTTGGTAATAGTGGGGTGATGTGGATTTTAAGGATGTGGGATATGAACAAGTGTAATAAGAGGTGGAAGCTTCCATGCATTGGAAAATTGAGGATGAGGATGAGGACCTTGAAAAGGATTCAGAGGGGAATTTTGGCTAAAGACTTGGTTTTCATTGTCAAAGGAAGGGGAAGGATAAGCAAGAGGAGATGGATTGGGATTGGATGAAGGTAGAGAGGATGGAAGCTTAGCATCTATGCTAAGGAGACATCTACGCATGACATCCTTATAATTATGGAAGTAGTAGGTGAGGATACAATTAGTGGTGGTGGATGGGGATGATATGGATGGGACTTGAGGGGAGATTTGGATGTGGGATTGGTGGAAAATTGGAGCATTCTGTCTATTGAAAATGGATTCAAGGTGATCCATAATGCTCTCATTGTCATCATTGGGATTATATTTAGGTTGGTCAAAAAGGCTATCCTCATCATCATCGATATGCTTGAGGTTGGTTAGAATGGATGAAGCTAGATTAGAATAGATTAGGTTGGATAGAGGATAGGTTAGATGGTTAGACATGGTGGAGGATTGATTGGAAGAAAGATTGGTATTGATTTTCGATAAGGATGGAAATTAGGATGATGGATTAAAAATGAACTCGGGGATTAGAAGAATAGGATATAAGGATGAAGATGGAGGATGGGATTAGATTTTGGGACCAAATCCAAGACCTTAAAATGATTTTATTTGATTAAAGAGGATTATCTATTCTTAAGGCAGTGAGCTGTTTGAAAAAATGCCTCAAAGAAATGTGGTCTCATGGTGATGGAATGGCATTCCATCACCATGAGACTACATTAATTCAAGGAATTTTTTCAAATAGGTCACTTCCTTGTATATGCTATTGCTTACTATTATGCTCTAATATATTTTTTCCAAGCATCCATACACCTATTTTAGGCTTTTGGCCATAGCAATAAGGAAGTGAACTGCTTGATAAAATGATTTGGTAGACATGTATGGAAAATGTGGTAGCATAGACAAGGCGGTGAGTTATTCAAAAAAATACCTCAAAGAAATGTGGTCTCATGGTGATGGACATCACCATGAGACCACATTTCTTTGAGGAATTTTTTCAAACATCTCATTGCCTTGTCTATGCTATTGCTTACTATTATGCTTTGATAGATTTTTTCCAAGCATCCATAACATAGAAAAGGAAATGAATTATTTGAAAATATGCCTCAATAAAATGTGGTCTCATGGAATTCCATGACAAGAAAATGAAATTGGAAGCTACTCCTAGTTATTAGTTATGCTATGTGAAGTAATTGCAACACTGCTTATGTTGACTTTCTAAAAAACTATATTGTAATTGAAAATTTTTCATCTATCAACATCTAGTTATTAGTTATGCAATGTGAAGTAATTCTTTGAGATTGAAAGATGTGCTTGATGTAATGTAATCAATGATATGGATACAAAATTAAAAAATATATTAAGTACAATTCATTATTTAAACTCTTTATTCTATTACCTGAGTGAAGGTTTGCACTCCACTGCCATTGGGAGGTGTTGTCGTGAAATATCCAATATTAACCTATTCAACATCCAAAATCAGATATTAGAATACCATTCATATAACAATTCTATTCACATGTAATATTTATAATTGTTTACTAGTTACATACCTCAACAGTAGATGTCATGGAGTAATACAGAGGTAGAGGGCTGATGAAAATAGTATGAACACTATGGCCCTAAAATTTCATTACAATAATTAAACTAAATTAGTTAATCTTGAATTTCAAAAATGTAATTTAATAAATTAAATTCAATGAACATGCTAACATTTACCTGAGAATTTTGGCTGAAAAGATATGTTCAACTATACAAAAGAGGATGGAGGAAGGAGATATTAGTGACCCATCGATTTTAAGGATGTTTATGGCTACTCTTGCACTCTTAGGGTTTTTCACCTAAAAGGAGAGAGATAAACCCTTAAAATCAATGTGGTTCACTCAAATTAGGAAATGTATGATGTGATTAAGGCTAAATTAGATGATCTAAGTGCAACTAAATGAGCTAATTGACTGATTATGAATGCAAAACCTAAGAAATGTGCAATATTTGAAAATGCAGTGATGTTTGCAAAAAGCTTAAAAGAATGAACAAAAATGCAACTAAAACTGAAAAGAAAGATATATTTAAGAATGTGTACACCTAAGAAGCTGAAGAGGACTAGAAATCAATCTAGAAATCTGAAAAATATGATTTTGAGTTGATTGGGACTCATTCACCACCTTGGGAGAATTAGTCCCAGGTTAGGGTTTTTCTGCCCATAAACTGATTTCTGCCAACTAGGTGTCTGGATCTGCATTTAACTCAAAAATTCACCTCATGAGGGACTCATTCTCTATGCATGGTGAGTCAGTCCACTTTTAAATTTCAGCAAGTTCAAATTTTTGTTCTGCACCTTGACACCTATACAACACTTTCTGATGGAAACCCGAACCAGGATCTCAAAAAATTCTTGCAAAATAGCTTAAAATTGTTTGTCTAATGGGGGGTTTTCCTTGGTCAAACCCCTAGTTGGGTAATCAAACCTCAAATGGACAAAAAATTGCATAAAACCCTAGCCTTAAGTGTGTTAAAGACTATGAAAGTTTGAAGTATGTTAAAACGCTATTCTATTGTGCTAGAATAAAAAATGCAAATGTGACTTGAGTGATGCAAGACCTCAACCCTAGAAACCTCACAACATATCAAAAAAATGGAGATAAATGACATGCAAATGGAATGTAAATGAAATGCAAACCTTAATTTGAAGAAAAAGAAGAAATGGAAGATGGAATCACTTTGAAAAAAAGTCTTTAGGTGTGTGATATGATGGCTAGTTACATATCCTCAACCTATATTTCTCCATGATTCGCCATAGGAATCCATCATCAACTCTTTGCAATGTTGAATCTTGATAAAAAAGTGAGCTTCAAGACTTGCAAAAACCCTAGTTTACTGCCCTAAAACTTCAACTTTGCTAATGAAACTTGTTGTAGAAGACTTGGCTTTAGAATTTGCTTTGTGAAAAATGACTAAGAGATTTGTAAAATGACTTAAAATGAGTATTTATAAGCATCAACACCTAATTTTCCCGTTATTTAGACCTAAGAGGCCAACATTCACCAAAAAATTAAGTTGAATTAATTGAATTCGTGCTCAAAATTGAAATTTCCCTCAAAAGGGACTCATTCGCCACCCTTGGCAAATGGGTCCCACTAGAGGGGACTCATTCGCCACCCTTGGCAAATGGGTCCCAATAGAGGGGACTCATTTGCCAAAGGTGGCGAATGGGTCCCACTAGTGGTTTTTGAAGGTGGGTTTTCAAGATATGGATGAATTGAATGTTGTTTGTTAGGATTTAAGTGATTTCTCAAGTGAAACGAGCCTCTAGATAAAAAATAATGGGTCTTAGGGGCCTATAAATTTTGTTTTCAATAATGAATAATGTAAGGGTATTCAAAAGTAGGTCTAATTAAGCGTGAAATTGTCTCTTTTCTCAAGAGTGTCCAATTTTCTATGCCCCATTTAGCCCCCACTTTAGCACCCATATGACTGTTGGATGTTGTGGTTGTGTTGCTGATATGTGGTTGTCCATTGATGTCAACACTATTAGCATTTGATGTGTTGAAGGTTGTATATGTCGAGGATATTGAGGAAATTGTAAAAGAAAGTATTGCAGGTTCCTAGTGGAACTGTGAAGGTCATGGAGGTGTCTTGTTCTGTACATTGAAGATCAATTACTGTGGACTAAAGGTTTTGTTGTTGATTGTATCTAGTCCATCCTCTAGAAGTTTTAGAGGTCCACATGAATATTTGTTCAAAATTATGAAGATTTGTGTTCTGATAGTGTTTTTGTGGTCTCTGTCAGTGTTCTTGATTAAAGTTGGTATAATTTTGGTAATTCTAGTAGTTGCGGATGTTTCTAGATCATGCTTTATCTTTGTGGTATGTCCACATTGATTGGTGTGCTCATGGTCGAAGATTTTTTTCTGTATGTTCGGTTTCTCATGTTCTTTGCCAACATGATGGGTGTAACGTGTGGTGGATGTTCGAGGTGAAATTAATTGAAGTTTTTTTGTGTTGGAGTTGTTAATTTGGGTCTCCACTATGTTGTGGCTGACTTTGGTGGATTCACATTGAAAATTTATTTATAAATTTGGGCCGACATTGAAAATATGTTTTATATTTCTGGCCGACTAAGTTGTTGATTTAGTCTCATGTTGTGGATATATAAGAGTGATTGTTTCATCAGTGTAAAGTGTGCTCGGTGTGATCCCATGTGTGTATGTGTGAATATCATTAGATTGTAGAGTAGAGTGTGAAGAAGACTAAGCGAAGTGTGAAGAAGTTTGAGCGAAGAAGGTTTTTCTATGCTTAGCTGGAACTGTAATCAGGTTTGTGTAGAAGCTATTTTCTCAATTCACAATTTGGATGGTTTTAATTCAAAATTTTCTTTGGACAATGAGTCCTCTTTTGTATTTGAGCAGTGAGCTCTAGGCAGTGTGCCTGAATGCATGTGAATTCCCATTATTTCTCATTATACTTTTAACAGGGTATAATATTGTGGACTAACCTCCACCGTGGTTTTTCCTCTAACAGGGTTTCCACATAAAAAATATTGGTGTTCTCTGTGTTTCTAACGTGTTGATTGTTTATGGTTTATTGTTCATTCATTAGATATGAGATTGAGTTAAATAAAGTTTGAAAATATTTAAGTATTTAGTGACAACTGATTCACCCCCCCTCTCAATTGTCTATCCTTGTTTTTCCAACAATGACTCTACTTGCATATGTAAGCTAAAGGAATCTAAACAGTGCACTTTATTACATAAAAGGATACTCATTCAAAAGATGAGAGAACGAAGCCCTCAATGTAGTTATCTGCAAAACCACAACATTAGGAACTGCATCATACAACACCGATTTGTTAATTATCCAAAAATACTTTTATCTAACTCCTAGGAATCTAATTTGAGGTAGATGTATGTGCCCCCTTGATTCTGCTTGCTTTACAGAGGTGGAATCAAGGTAGCAATCTAGCCACATTGAATAAGGAACATCATACCATAGGGAATTTTGAAGTACCATTCCACATAATGATAGATTATTGATGATGTCAAGTGCACAATTGGGATTCCAACACATCAAACGACATCGAAAACAGATCTCCCTAGGTCCCGTTATGTTGTTTTGAAGAAAAGATGCTTTATGAACTCTTAAGATAAAATAACCCTAGGTTAATGCATATGAGTAGAGGTGATGAAAATAGGTTAAAAGAAGTAGAAGAGAGTAATTTGTAACTTACTATTTCATTTTACCTTCTTGTAGTTGGAGAGTGATGACTGAGAGAAGAAAATGCCAAGCAGATAGGATTACATGCCTTCGTAATTAGATGAGCTTCGTGAGCAGGTGGCACGCGACAAGTTGTATTATGAGGTGAGTCAATTCTGTAACTTTCGCCTTTTGATTTTGTAATAATTTAATGATTTTTAATGCATGGATAGGTTAATTTAGGATCTTGGAAAAAGTTCGCTAAGTGTCCCCGTTTTTCGCAAAGTGTCCCTTTTGTTCACAAAGTGTCCCGTTTCTTTGCGAAATGTCCTAAAAGGGTTCTAAAGTGTCTAAGGCCATTAGAAAAGCACACTAGATCTAATTTAACACACTTGCATGATGAAATATGTAAAAATTGAAGATAATAGATAGATTTTTAGAGCTTATTATTGTGATTTTGATAGGTCCCTGCCCGATCGCGACAATGACTAGGGGGAGGCAACTTACTTTTCTAAGAGATCACGCTCTAGTGCTATCAACAATAGAGACATAGCATTTACAAGCAACAGGTATCTATTGGGCATATCTGATGCCACCCATGAGATACCATGACACCATGCTCATGGCCCTATGTGAGCGTTGGGATGCCGATACATGTACCTTTCATCTTCCTACCGAGGAGATGACCATCACTCTCGAGGATGTACATTGTATTCTCTGAGATCCTATTCGGGGAGAGCAGGTATATTTCTGGGGGATTGGTCATTGCATGAGAAGAAGGTGGATATGCAGTATTTCCTAGGTGGAGCTCATCACGATGAGTGTGTGAGAGTGCAAATTGAGCTTCCCATGCTTCTATATTCGCGAGCTCTCATTGTTAGGTAGATTATGATGCATACAGTGGCTCTTGTTCTCAATCCTGATGGACAAGCGACACGCTTAGATGGAGGATTGGTACATTTTATTTGAGGGATGTACGAGCACATGAAAGTCTATGCTTGGGGCCATTGCATTCAAATACACTTATATTATGATCTTGGCCATTTCGTGTTTCAGGAGATCGATAGTATGGTGCACTACATGCTTCTGCAGGTGTGGTGCCTCGAGCATATCACATGCACTAGGCCTATCAGATTCCCTTGTGCTATAGATTAAGGATATCCATGAGCATTCAACTATCCTCTACGATGCTTGTGGCAGTACAAAGAGTTGACCGACTGAAGGGAGACGAGACCTTATGGAGGCCTTATCTACTCACTCTATAGTGGCCAAATCCCATAGGATAGCTGAGGAGGATGCAAATGGATAGGTTTTTAGCTGGGAGGCATGACTATGTTGTACAAAATTTCTATCATGGGTGAGTCATGCAATAGTTTGGGAAGGTGCAGACACCACTGAGGGCATGCCCCTTCATTAGGCAATTAGTGTGGAGTGCCAAGAGGCCAGGGGATACTATTTGGCTTACTATAGATCATGTTCGTGAGAGTGATTTCGATGATTCAGATCATGACCGGCCAATAGTCTTCGATGTTGATGATGTCGATAGAATAGATGAGCACGAGGAGTGGTGGTAAGTGGAATGACCAACTCCTATGTTCCCCATGGATGTCCCGATAGGTGATGTAGGACTAGCACTAGATGAGGGAGATGAGCTAGAGGATAGAGTGGAGGATGTACGATATAGACCAGCAGACATATTTACGAATGTTATTGATGATGAGTATGAGTCAGAGGCTGATCCTGACTATGAGGCCTAGGATGGAGAGGAGGATAAGGGTGATGAGGATTATGAGGAGGATGAGTATTACAAGGAGGATCCACCCCTGAGTGAGGGTGATGAGGTAGCAACTGAGGATCGGTATGAGCATGGAGAGTCCTCACACACTTACAAGACCATATCACGTGCAGTAGCTATAGTAGACATCAACACCCAGAGTTAGAGAGAGGTTAGCATGTCCTCTATTCTCCCCATAGAGGATGAAGTTGATATTCCTCATTCGTCTGGAGACATAGGTGATCATGTTTTTGATTTTATGCATGTACTTGAGTATTTATGTTTTGTTTATATGTATATATATATCATGATGATGTTTATTGATTGTGTACCTTTTCTATCTTGTAGGAGTGATGATAGATTGGAAAGAGTTCTATCATCAGGCTACCGCAGAGATAGTGCCTGCATCCATCGACGAGGAAGAGATGGATCCTGACTACATGCCCCCACCAATCATGGAGGAGGAGCTAGAGTCACTCAGACCTTCGGTGAGTTTATGAGCAGCATATGGGAGTGTGAGGAGATGACTCCATCAAGTTGAGAGTGCAGGATAGTCATTGTAGACCTCAAAAGAGGTTGAGATACTACATGAAGAGCTAGCATAGGTATGAGTGGAGAGGGATCAGATAGCAGAGGAGCATCTTGTGGTTGTTGGTAGAGTACAGGGTTTGGAGTATGCACTTAGAGTCAACAGTTCATGGTCACAATCACACACGACCATCTTACGATGTCAAGGGACCGGATCACAAGCGCTAGAGCCTGAGGGTTCTAGTTCTCATAGACCTTTGTGACTTTGTATATGATATTGAGATGTACATAAAAATTGTGATATATATACATGCACATTTGATGTTGTTATAATTTTTCTTAATGTGTTTGAATGTTAAATGCAATGTGATTAATTAAATGACTTATGGTAAAAGTATTTCATTAATGTCTACATGATTTAATAGGATAAATGTGATCTAACATAAAAATTATTTCAGTTTCACTTTAGATACAACATTGATGATTGGAAGAGAATATGTTAAATTAAATACACCTATAACTCATATAAGGATCTAACTTAATATAAGATGAGGATGAATAGTCTGAATCCTAAAGTAATTATAAAATGAACTTAAATAATTACCTTAGTGTTCAAGACAAACACAAGATTAGCTGTCAAGAATGAAGCAATGTGAAAGCTATTTAGAATGACATCAAATAACTTTAGACAACACTACTTTAACAATCATACTATTCAAAGAGATGAGAGGTAATACTGATGCAAATGTGTGGCATTAATCGGTTCCTTAAGGGGTGTTCCATCGAGTTCTGTTAAGACATAAGCACCAAAACCATAACTGGTATCAACTATGTAAGGTCCTAACCAATTAGGGCTGAATTTATCTTTATCTTCAGTGTTAGCATTAGTATTGCATTGATTTTCATAAAGAACAAAATTACCCTTATGAAACGTTTGAGGAATGACATGTGTGTTATGCTTTCATTGTAATTGTTTACTATAGGCTTGGAGGTGCTCAAGAGTGTTAATTCACTTTTCATTGAGCATCTCAAGTTGATGCAATATTTGGTATCTATAATTGGCGTTGCCAATAAGGTCTTGAGGAGAAATTCACAACATAAGAATTTCTAACTCCAAGGGCATGATTGTGTCAGTTCCATAAATAAGGTTATAAGGTGCAGTTCCTATAGATAATCTAACACTCGTTCTATAAGCCCAAAGTGAATAATGTAATTGTGTATGCCAATCCTTATGATGTTTGTTAATAGTTTTATTTAGGATTTGTTCCAGAATATTATTAGTACTTTTGGCTTGTCCATTAGATTGTGGATAATATGGTGTGGAAAATTGATGTTGAATGTTGAATGTTTCAAGAAACTTCTTGACTTTATTATTCTTAAATGGGGTTCCAGTATTTGAAATGATTGTGGAAGGAAGTTCAAAGTGAGAAATTATGTGTTCGAATATGAAATGACAAATTACTTCAGCATTTGTAGATCTAAGAAGAATAGCTTCTACCCATTTCGTGAAATAGTGTGTTGTGATAATGATAAGCGTATGTCTAGTGGAAGAGGGAGGTGGAATTTTTCCAATAAGATCCAATCCCCATACTAAAAATGGCCAAATGGGAATTTGGGCATGGAGCTTAGAAGTAGGAGCATGGATCAAATTGCTATGTTCTTGACATTTGTGACATTGTTTAACATAAGCAAAGTAGTCTTTCTCCGTATGTCTCTAATAAGATCCCCTATGGATGATTTTTTTCTCTAACAACCGTCCTCCAAAATGACCTCCACAGGCACCAGCATGAGCCTGTTCAAGGGCTATAGGGATTTCAGAATCCTTAAGACACCTTAGTAAGAGACCATTAAAGGATCTTCTATACAACACATTGGCGAGGATCATGTATTTGGCTACTAGTTTGCATAAATGATTTCGAGTGTTTGTTGTTGTGGGCTTGGGAATGGTACCATCTTTTAAATAATGGTATATTGTATCATACCATTTGCATGAGTCATCATGAGTTATTGTTAAAACGTCTTCTAATCGAGTGTCAATCGAAGGTTTCATGATGGGATGAATAACAAAGGTGAAGTATTTTGAAGAATTGTGTGGGGATATAAGAGAGGTTGCATTAACCATAGCATCCGCATGTCTATATTTTTATAACTTTTCATGTTTAGTTTGATATGTCCCATTGATTTATTTGATAACTAATTGCGAATCACCAAAGATCATGATATGTTTAGCATCCATTGTTAAAGCAGCTCACAAACCCGTGATTAATGCCTCATACTCAGTTGTGTTATTTGTACATAGGAAATTTAACTGATAAGACAAGGGAAAGTGTTTTCTATTGGGTGGAATTAATACCACTCCTGCATCAGAACCTATTCTACAATTAGATCCATCAAAATACAATTCCCATATTTTAATATCAACGGTCAAGACATTATCATCAAGAAAGGAGTCGTGATTAGGAAATGTGAGAGGAGAAGGAGCATCAGCTAAGTGATCGGTTAAGGCTTCTCCTTTGATTTCTTTTTGTGAAACAAACTTAAGGTCAAACTTAGTTAACAACATCACCCACTTAGCTAAGCATCCAGAAAGGTCTGTTTTGTTGAAAAGATGTTTAAGGGGATCAAATTTTGTCATGAATTGTATTTCAGCATTTAGTAAATAATGTCACAACTTACTAGTAGCAAATACAAGAGCCAAGCATTGTTTTTCAATTGATGAATATCAAGTTTCATAATAAATTAGGGTTTGACTAATGTAATAAACATGATGTTCTTTGCCATTATCATCTTGTTGAGCCAACAATGTGGCAAGAGCATGGGTTGTGCAACTATGTACAAGATAAATGGTTAGTTTGGCGCGACATGTTGTAAAATAGGTGGAGTTGCAAGGTATTCCTTTAAATTCTCAAAGGCTTGTTTACAATCCTCATTCCAATCAAAAGGCACATCCTTTTTGAGGAGATGCATGGAAGGTAATGTGTGATTGGCTAAAGATGCAATGAAATGACTGATAGCTTGAATTCAACCTTGTAACGTGCACAATTGAGAAATATTCTTAGGAGGTGGCATGTTAATAATTGCATCAATTTTCTTTGTATCAAACTCAATGCCTTTGTGAGATATGACAAACCCCAAAAGTTTACCACTATCTACGCCAAAGACTCACTTTTTCGGATTTAAGCGCATATTATACTTAGGTATTCATTCAAAGATTTTCAGAAGAACATTTACATTATCTTGTCTTGTTAAGGATTTAACAAGGATGTCATCAACATAATCTTCCAAGATTTTGTGGATATAATCATGAAATATCAATGTCATTGCTCGTTGATAAGTTGCGTCGACATTCTTTAAACTGAAGGGCATCACGACCCAAAAAAATGTTCCCCAAACAGTTGTAAAGGTAGTTTTGTATTGATCTTGAGGATTAATAAGGATTTGATTTAATAAGAAAATCCATCCATGAATGACAACAAAGCATGTCCAGCAGTTGAATCATGATCATGCCAATATTAGGAAGCAATAAGTCATCTTTTAAAGAAGCTTTATTCAAGTCACGAAAATCTGTACATATCCTAATATGATTATTGGGTTTAGCAACTGCAACAATGTTTGAGATCCAAGGAGAATAATCAATAGGTCGAATGAAGCCCGCATCAAGGAGTTTTTCAAGCTCTACTTTAACATGCAAGGGTACATTAGGGTGCATTTTTCATATCTTTTGGTGAACGGGTTTAGCATTTTCAGCAAGAACGATGTTGTGTGTCACAATTTTTGGGTCAATTCCTGACATATCACAATATTTCTAGGCAAAATTTTTAGGAAAATCATGAAGTAAAGTTGTAGTGTCCTCTTGTTCTTCATCGTCAAGGCACTTCCCAATCTTAATAAATTTTTCTTTATCATCAAGGTCCATTGGCACATCAATTGTATCTCCTAAAGGGAGTGCATTAGATTTAGGAACTTTAGAATCATACGGTTCTTTAGTGATATCAATTTCTTTTTTCTTGGTAACTATCATAGCACAATTAACTTGTTTCATGGGAGTAGTATAGGATGTGTTATCATAAATTCCTAACATTTTTTTTAGAGTTTCATCACTATCTACATACTGCCATGATTGTGGTGAGTTCATATCAAGAAATTCAGGATGTTTAATTGTGAGTTTGTGTTTTGGTTGACATGTAATAGTGTTGATGTTCAAAGATGGTCGTTGAGTAGCTTTTGTATTCTTAGAAAAATAATATCCCAATACACTTTTTGTCTCTTGCATATTAGGTTCAATAGGAACACAAATACCTTGTTCATGCTTTCCACACCCTTTTCTAGTATATCCTAATTATTTCACAAGTTCATAGACTTTTCCATAGATTCTTTCCATTTCTTTCAGATTAGGCAGAGATTGATAATATATCTCATCAAAATTTGTTGTGTATGTTGTATTTTCTTCCAAAGTAGAGGAGATAGATGTTTAAGAAGATTGTTCAGAATTTTGGGTTGACATGATGGCTGGTTGTTTTTGTTTCTCATCTTTATTTTGTGTGATTATGTATTCGCCCATAAATGAAGGTATGAATTCTAGGGATCCCCAATCATCACCAAATAATTTAGATACTGATTCTGTATCATTTTGTTTGATTTCCAAAGGGTCTATATTGGATGTTGGAATTAATGTTTTTAGAGGACTAGTAGCTCCTTTTTCAAGATGCAAGCAACTTTTAGGCTTGGGGTCTATTTCAACTTGATAAATGTGACTGTTATAGACATATTTCATTATACGATGTAGAGTCAAAGGCACTACATTCATCTCATGAATCCATGGTATGCCTAAAAGAAGATTATACGAAAGATCATAAGGCATGACATGAATAGGAATTTGCAAAGTAACCAACTCAACTGTAATAGGAAAAGTGATTACACCGAGTGGTTGCTTTGTTGTATTATAAAATCCTTGAATGGATATAGAATTAGGTATTATTTGTGACTTGTCAACACACAATTGATCAAGGAGATTCATGCTACACATATTAAGGGAAAAACCATTATCAATGAGGGTTCTTTTGATACCTATTCAATTGAATTGAGCAATTATCATAAAGGCTTCATGTTATTTTCACTACTCTAAAAGAGGAAGCTCATGTTGATGGAAAGTAATGTTGAGATTAACTTGATTCATTCCATGGATTAAAGCTTCCACATCATTCAGAGTTGTACCAGGAGGAACTGCAATTTGTTGTAAGGCTGTTTGAAGAATAGTGTGGTAATTTGGTGAGTTCTGAAGTAAATCCCAAAGGGAAATATTTGCAGGAGTATTCTTTAATTTTTCAACAAGATCATACTCCTTTGTGTGTGGGATAAAGCGAGGAGCACTAGGTGGATTTGGTAAATCTAAAGGGGTTGGGGTTGGTTGTAGTGGTTGTGGATTATTTCAGGTGTTATATGTATGAGCAACAATAATATTACTGGATTGCTGCAACACATCGATTTTAGGTGGGTAAAGGGTGTACTTAGGTTTATTGGAAGGATGAATTTTATGCAAGGGAGGGTAAAGACTGAGTTGAGGTTGAATCACATTAACATCCTTAGTTTTAGATTGCTCACAACAAACCTTAGTAGATGACTTGAGTGAGATGAAATCCTGAAGGGGTTCATCTAACAAGTCAAAATCATCATGACTAAAAGGTTTGAGGGGTAAGTTATCATCAATTGGTTTAAGATGTTTAGGATAAGAATTAGAGGTGTTAACATTCATTATTGTGGGTTGGTCACAACAAACCTTAGTGGATGACTTATGCGAGATGAAGTCCTGAAGGGCTTCATCTAACAAGTAAAAGTAATCACAACCAAAGGGTTTGAGGGATACGTTATCGTTAATTGGTTTAGGTTTCTCATTGCAAGCTTTAGAGGATGAAGTGAGTGAGAGGAAGTCCTAAAGAACTTCATCTAACTTGTCTACATTATCACTACTAAGAGGCTTGGATGAGATGTTGTTTCTAAATTGAATCATTTGCTTGAAAGGTTGGTTTGATATTTCTATTTTTATGTTTTTATGTATTGAAGAATCTAATCTAAAAGAACTAGGAACTAATACTAAAAAGGAAATTTGTAAAAATATAAGACTATCCTTAAATACCATGAAAGAAAGAGATGCTTATGCAAAAGAAACATAAAATAACTAAACTATGACAAAAAAGAAATTGCAGAAAATAGAAATGTGCAAAGCAATAAACTGAATTATGGAAACACTGATTCAAAAATTGTAGTGGGATTGATTCACCCAATGTGGCGAATGAGTATGGGGAGTGATATTTTTAGGTTTTAATCTATTTTTTTTTGAATGTTTTCAGATCTGTACAGTTCAGAGAAAGACTGAAAATGCACAGTTTTGGAATGATGATATGAAATAAGATGCAATAATGAACTCTAAATGATACTTTTACTAATGCAACTTTAAGAAGCCCTGGGATGCAAAAAAAATGCAAAAGACAATGCAATTGAGTCCTAGTATGCAAATGCAAATGAAAATTAGAATGATATGATGTTCACTACGCAGGTTCACCAAAATGAACCATCAATTTTAAGGATATTTATGGCTACTCTTGCACTCTTAAGGTTTTTGCACCTAAAAGGAGAGAGATAAACCCTTAAAATCAATGTGGTTCACTCAAATTAGGAAATGTATGATGTGATTAAGGCTAAATGAGATGATTTAAGTGCAACTAAATGAACTAATTGACTGATTATGAATGTAAAACCTAAGAAATGTGCAATATGTGAAAACACAATGATGTTTGCAAAAAGCTTAAAAGAATGAACAAAAATGCAACTGAAACTGAACAAAAAGATATATTTTAGAATGTGTGCACCTGAGAAGTTGAAGAGGATTGGAAAGCAATCTGGAAATCTGACAAATCTGATTTTGAGCTAACTGGGACTCATTCGCCACCCTGGGCGAATTAATCCTAGGTCAGGGTTTTTCTACCTAGAAACTAATTTTTGCCAACTAGGTGTCTGGATTTGCATTTAACTCAAAAAGTCACCTCATGAGGGACTCATTTTCCATGCATGGAAAATTAGTCCACTTTCAAATTTTTTGTTCTACACCTTGACATCTGTACAACACTTTCTGACGGAAACCCAAACCCGGATCTCAAAAAATTCCTAGAAAATGTTCAACTTAAAATTGTTTTTCTAATGGGGGGTTTTCCTTTGTCAAACTCCTAGTTAGGTAATCAAACCTCAAATGGACAAAAAACTACATAAAACCCTATCCTTAAGTGTGTTAAAGACTAGGAAAGTATGAAGTATGTCAAAACCCTATTTTATTGTGCTAGAATAAGAAATGCAAATGTTATTTGAGTGATGCAAGACCTCAACCCTAGAAACCTCACAACACATCAAAAAAATGGAGATAAATAACATGCAAATGGAATGTAAATGAAATGAAAACCTTAATCTAAAGATAGAGAATAAATGGAAGATGGAATCACTTTGAAAACAAGTCTTTAGGTGTGATTTGATGGCTAGTTGCATCTCCTCAACCTAGATTTCTCCATGATTCACCATAGGCATCCATCATCAACTCTTTGCAATGTTGAATCTTGATCAAAATGTGAGCTTCAAGACCTACAAAAACCCTAGTTTACTGCCCTAAAACTTCAAGTTTGCTAATGAAACTTGTTGTAGAAGACTTGGCTTTAGAATTTGCTTTGTGAAAAATGACTAAGAGATGTGTAAAATTACTTAAAATGAGTATTTATAAGCATCAACACCTAATTTTCCCATTATTTAGACCTAAGAGGTTGGCATTCACCAAAAAATTAAGTTGAATTAATTGAATTCGCGCTCAAAATTGAAATTTCCCTCAAAAGGGACTCATTTGAAACCCTTGGTGAGTGGGTCCCAGTAGTGGTTTTTGAAGGTGGTTTTTTAGGATATGGATGAATTGAATGTTGTTTTTCAAGATTTAAGTGATTTCTCTAGTGAAACGGGCCTCTAGATAAAAAATAATGGGTCTTAGGGGCCTATAAATGCTATTTTGAAGAATGAATAATGTAAGGGTTCTCAAAAGTAGGTCTAATTGAGTGTGAAATTGTCTCTTTTCTCAAGAGTGTCCAATTTTTTATGCCACAACTAGTATTTAGACTTGTCAATAGGAAAGGGTTGAGTTCATGGAATGGGAGAAAATTTTGAAGAAAGAAGAATTATTTTTGAAGCAAAAATCTAGAATTCAATGGTTGATCGAGGGAGACCAAAATATGTCTTTCTTCCATGTTTCAACCCTTAAGCATAGGAAAAGAAATCAGATAACAAAGTTAAAAAATGAGTTAGGAGATGTTGTTTCTACTCCCATTCAGATTGGTCTTTTGGCTATTGGTCACTTCCAACGAGCTTTGTTGACTCCTGTTGAGGCTCCCAATATGGCGTTGGATGATTTTCTATTGGAACCCCTTCCTAATCCTATATCTTGGGAAGATAATGATTCTATTATGGGGGTTGTTACTCCTGAGGAAGTCCAAACTACTGTGTTTAGTATGGGTGCTTATAAGGCCCTTGGACATGATGGTTTCCCTTCTACTTTCTTGCAAATCTTTTGGGATGTTGTTGGGGAGGACCTTACTCTAGTAGCAAGGGATTTTTTCAATTTTGGAAAAATACTCAAACAACTAAACCACACCTTCATTTCCCTTATCCCTAAAATTGATGAATTGTAGACTATGGATGATTTCTACCCCATCAACCTTTGTAACACTATTTATAAGATCTTTTTCAAAATCTTGGTGAGCCGCTTGAAACCCCTCCTAGATAATATGATAAGTCCAAGTCAAAAAGGCTTTGTTTTGGGTCGCCATATCTTGGATGTGACTATTACCACTCATGAAATTTTGCATTCTATGAATAGGTTTAACAATGCTAGTATGACATTTAAGGTTGATATTTCTAAAGGTTATGATAAAGTCTTATGGAGCTTTCTTCCCAAAGTCCTTGATAAGTTCGACTTCAATCAAAGAGTGATCAATATCATTTTGGAATGCATAACTATGGTGAAGTATTCTATTCTGATCAACACAGTGCCCCACAGTTTCTTTGTGGCTGGACATGGTATTAGATAGGGGGATACCCTCTCCCCATATTTGTTCATAATGGTTGCTGATGTTTTGAGTAGGAATGTTGCTCGTATGTTGTTAGAGGGCTCCATCAAGGATGTCAATCTGGCCACCACTCTTGACCCTACTACCATTCAACAATTTGTGGATGACACTATGTTATTTGGAAAATCCTCGGTTGTGGAAGCCAAGAAATGGAAAAATTTCCTCAATATTTATGCGGCTTGTTCAGATCAATGCATTAGTTATAATAAAAGTATGATCTATTTCTTTAACTGCACCCTTGGTCTGCAAGATCATGTGATTGCTGTTTTGGGCTATGTGAGTGCCTCACTTCCTCTAGTGTATCTAGGTCTCCCTCTCACTGTTAAGGAAGTCACTCCCAATTTTTTAGAATACTATCCTTGAAAGGATTTAGAGGAAGCTTGCAGGGTGAAAAGGTTTGATCTTGAGTCATGCTGGTAAACTGTAACTCCTTATTGCTTCCCTTCAGGGGATTCTGGTTTATTTCCTCTTTATGTTCAAAATGCCCAGTTACATTGCTGAGAAATTTGGAAAGATCCAAAGAGTATTCCTCTGGTTTGGTACTAAGGAAAAGAGGAAGATGTCTCTTGTTAGTTGGGATAAGGCATGCCTTCTTAAATTTGGGGGAGGGCTAGGCATTAGGAAAGTCCAATCTACCAACAAAGCCTTGCTTGCTAAGGTGGGGTGGGACCAATTAAGGAATAAAAAGGATTGGTGCAGGATAATGAATGCCAAATACTTGGGCAACTATCCCCTAATCAGGTGCATTTTGAATGATCACCCCCATGGGTCCTTAGCTTGGAATAATATTTGCAAAATGAAGAAGCTAATTCAATCAGGACTGAGATGGAAACTTGGTAGTGGCAGTTGTATTCACTTATTGGAAGACCCTTGACTATTTGACTCCCCATTGGCCATTTCTGAGTTTAAAAACCTGATGGAACTTGTGATTCAGTTCTTGGTAGGAATGTTTGTGACTACCTTCATGGTCCACTAGGTGTCAGGAGATTGACAGACTTAGGCTTATGCTGCCCTCTTTCCCCTGATCTGAAATGTCTGGCTAATTCCTTACAATACTTACTCTCCTTATCCATAATCCCCTTATTTGATTTCAAGGATGATTTCTTTTGGTCTTTGGAAAGCAAGGGAAACCTTTCTATTAGGACAACTTATAGTTTTTTGTTAGACAAGGGCTCTTAGAACAGGATTTGGAAATAGGTTCAGAATCAACACGATTCCAAAAATAAAATTATTTTGGTGGACAACTTGTCACAATAGAATTCTAACCCAAGATAACTTAAGGAAAAGGGGCTTTTTGATCCAAAATTGATGTATGTTATGCAAAAATAATGAAGAGTCAGTGGATCACCTATTACTGCATTGTCCTTATGCTAGTTTGGGACTTGGCTTTCCAAAATATGGATACTCACTAAACCCTGAATAAGAATTTGAAATCCTTTATTGAAGGTTGGATTGGACCCTTTCAACACCCTCTCCCCATGGAAATATGGAGGAAAACCCCCCCATCATCTGTTGGTTCCTATGGAAAGAAATGAACAATTAGATCTTCAGAGAGACTGAGAGGAGCCCCAAGGAAGTATTTGGCATTAGATCCATACTTATTTTTGAAAGTATCTCCCTATTCAACTGGAAACCATCAGAAATTTACCCTACTAATTGTGAGATCAAAATGGAAAATTATTGGAACATAAAACTAGAGACCAACTCCTTTGAGGATTCCAAGTCCCTAGCTAGAAAAAACAATGTTTGGAAACCTTCGGGTTTGGGTTGGTTTAAACTGAATTTTGATAGTGCGGCCAAGGGGAACCCTGGTATAGCTAGTATCAGTGGTGTTATAAGGGACTGCAAGGGCAACTTGGTTGCTAGGTTTCTTGGAGAAAACTTCATTCATTCTTCTATGGAAACGAGTCATGGCCACTACTCAAGGGCATTAAGATCGCTGTCACTTTGGGTATAAAAATTTACATATTGAAGGGGACTCTAAGACTATGATTGAATCTATTAATTATGGTCAGTTGCTTGGTTGGAACATCAGGGATATCTTACTAGACATGAATTTATTGGTCTCAAAATTGGAAAGGGAGTTCTTGAATCACACCTATAGGGAGGGAAACTAGGTGGCCAATGGCTTGGCCAACTTGGGTTCCACTTGGAGTTTATGCAAGTGTTGGAAAAGGCTCGAGGTGCTTACCAAAAAATATACAAGGATTAATCCTTGCAAAACAAAGGAATATAACTATTCAATGATGGTTAAAAATGCTATTTATTATGGGTATAGGTGGCACTACACATTGGGACCTTGGATGACGAGGACTAGGCCAGGTGAGGTGGTGAGTTTAAAGCGAGTTTCCAAGTGGTTATTTTATTTCATAACTATGTATGGTGGGGTCCTTGGCCTTTATAAACTATCTTTTCAAATGTACTACATATCCTCTCAAATCTCTTGGAATGTGTGTAATGTGATTTTCATCACATATTCATTTAATAATTCCAATTTAAGATATCTTATGATAAGAATAAGATCTTATGAGATGTACTTAAAAAATTAAAATCTTCCCCCCATGGCTAAAAGGCCTAGGGAAATGTGTAACTTCAATAAGACCTTTTCCACGATGGATATTATATTATATGGATTTAATTATCATGGATTATTTCCTTAACTTATGGCTCTTAAGAGATGATTATCGCCTCACAGAGCTGGTATCATTGGGAATGATTGCTGAAGCATGTAAATGTATAATTTATTTTATTGCACCTTACTGTTGTGGATGGTGGAGTAATGTTGGTTTAAGAAAGGGTAAATTCACTGGTGGCCAGTCCATTTTCTAGCTAACTTTGTTTCTCTGTGCTAGTTCTTGTATGCTGTGGGTCGAGATGGGTGATGATAGGGTAAGGACCAAGCCAGATAAGTGTGAGGAGTTTTGCAGGGACCTCATAGCATGGCATATATGTATGGAGGGAGGTTTGGTATTGCTTTTAGAGAGTCTTTTGGGCCACAATGAGAAATTGTCGACCCAATTTTCTAGTTCATGGAAGGATAGGTGGGTCACCATGGGTGGAATTTTGTTTGAGGTGGATGAGTAAGTGATTGGTAAGGTGACAATCCTCTCTTGTGATGGCAAGAAATAAAAAAAACACACCAAAATGCAAGACCTAGAGAGTCTCAATTCCTTCTTCAAGGACAATGAGAAGCCGGTTAAAAAGGAGTTGGGCTTTGACCATCAGGTATTTCCAAAATTTTGGGACAAGGTGTGTCTTGCTCTTATGAAATATGTTACTTTAGAAGGTAGATACAAGGTGTTTTAATTTTACCATTTTCCATTATTAAATCACCTACATCACAAAATGATCCTCAACTTTCCTTTCTTTTTGTTGACTTCCCTAGAAAGTTCCATCAAAGATTCCCATGATGATGCCGCTCTCAATCCTAATATTCTACCTCCCTTGCCACTACATTAGGTCTTAATCCTTAGGATATATCACTTCCATTTGGCCTTATTCCCTCCTAAACCTATCTCAGCTATGCATGTAGAGGATCTGGAACCTCCTAAAATTTCCCTCAATAATCCTTCCCTTGTTGCTTCGGTGGGTCCTAAGAGGAAAACCCCCATGCCTGGAAATGAACCTAGTGCTGAGCCTAAGTCTAAACCCCCATCAAAAAAGAAGAAAGGGGAGTTCGGGCTGGCCTAGTCCAAGGCTGTGGCTGGGTTATGTGAGCTAAAAAACAAACCCATCAAGAAGGACAATAGACACACTGCTAAGAAGGGGAAAAAAGAATCTCCAAGCCAGGGGGACTTGCTAGCCATTGACAACGAAGGAAAAAGTGCCGAGGAAAAAGAATCCAAGGGTGACACCATGGTTTCCATGAGTTTTTATGTAGGGATGGAAAAATAAGTGTAAGGAAGTCCCATAGAATGGTGAAGAACAAAAAAGGGGCTCTGGTGGATGATATTTCTAGTGATTCGAAGTAGATTGGCAGTAGAACTAAAGGAAAAAATGACACTGTTGAGGAGATGGAAGAAGATTTCATGGAGGGCCCTAATTATTTCTCAAACATGAACTAGATGCTTAAGAATGACTCCACCCAGTCCTTGGATCCCAGGGCTAGTGAGGAAGAGGTAACCCAGAGCAAGAAATACAAGGACAAGGACTTCGACATGCTATAGGAGTGGGCTATTAAACTTGAACAAAAATTCAATAGTCTGGCTCGATTCACTATTAAAATGATTCATAGATCATCCATCACACTTTCAAATGTCATCAGGGAGGAAGTGAACAAGAATACTATGGGTGAAGGTCCCAACTATATTAGGGATGATGTTTTAAACCTCCTCATCGAGAAATGGGAAAGTGTGGATAGTTAGTGTCGGGTCTGTGTTTTGCTAGGTTTTCGCCGTCAATGTGTAGTGTCTGTGTCCTACTTCCATTTTTTTTAGTATAGTTTTTATGATGTTTGATGAACTTGGTTCCTTTTTGGCCCTGTGGTATTTTCGTGTAAAGGGTACAACACCCTATAAATGCTACTTATATTATCAAAAATATTTACCTGAGTATCAAGGTCAAAAGTCTCATTTAAGATGGCATCTATCATCGCCAATTGGTTAGTTGCAGACATAGCTTGCACACCATCATCTTGACTATCTATGGGATCATGTGTACAAGTGGAACCACAAGCCTAAAAAACATGGGGTGGAACTCTACCCCTCGAAGTCTCCCCTGGCTCACGCTATATTGTAGGACTCGTACGCTCTATGATACTTTGGGTTAGAGAACTAATAGACTATAGAGTCTCCACCTCAACACTCTCCTTCACAACATAAGGTTTAGAAATGTGCTCATAAGCTGGTATAGCGAGTGCTCATCTCACTAGATGCTAAGGATCAAAACATGCCCTTGGTCTATCCTATTCCAACCCACCACCTCTCCCCCAGAAGTCTCGCATATCAAAATAGTTAGGAATTTTATTGAGGAAAAACTCACAGTAGAGTTTCCTCAAGAAATATTGTGGGACCTCATTATTTTTGCATGGAGGATGGTAAAAAAACCATCCACCACCTTTGCTAAATTTTTTCTTTTATCCCTTAGTGGCTACACCAATGGATAGGAAACCTCTTGCTTGTAGGGTGAATAGTGAACACAAGTCAAATTTTATAATTTTTTCATTTTTGAATTATGTGTAGGATATTTTATCTACATAAAAATATCTATACTCTCGTCTCTTATCTGCCCAACCACTTAATTGCTTGCTAATTATATTTAAATGTGTTAAAATAGCTTGAAGTGAATTTTCAAGTGTGGTTCTTTGCGAGGTTGAACTTACAGGATCGTTCAACCTCACAATTAACTCAATTTGTTTTTTGTTGTTTTCAATTTCTCGCATTAAATTTTGTTGAGTTCTAGGAGGATGTTGAGGAATTGTTGGAGGAGTTTGTTGGGGTGGTTGTTCATCAAGTATTTTCTCATGAGGAGAAGGATTTTGAGGAGGAGAATGAGGTGGATTATCAACTCTTGAAAATTAAAGAAATTAACCTCAAAAACATATTAAATCTACCTATTTAACAAAAAATTCAGAAAAAACCAATTAAAGCTTACTCCTTTGAGCTCCCCTCCAACGTGGTGACATTATAGTGAAGAATTAGCAAATATTCGATGAAGAAATAGTGGAATTTGGGCTCTCAATAACGCGAGCACACCTTGGAAGGGTTTGCGGGCTGTAGATGGAGGAAATGTGAGTAAAAAAATAGTTCACTTTTTTTTTTTTTCTTATAACATGTCATAACATGCTCATGTTATAATGTGAGAAAATTATAGGCTTAGTTTTACTGAGCCTTAAGCTCAAGCACAACAAGCCATAATGCAAGTGTGTTATAATGCACTCGTGTTATGGCTTTTCAATTTGTTTTTAAAAAGTTGGACACTTTTTGGCCCACCAACATTTTTCACCCACCCTAAAGATGGTTTTCAAGTTGTGAATGGTATAAATGCAAGGTGAGTTGATGCAAGATGGAGTGTGGAATAGATTTGAGTGTTGTGATGCAAAATTAAGTGTAGAAGTGTGAAATATAGTGTGAGCTATAATGCAAGATTGCTAAATGTAGTGAGTTGAGGTATCTTGATCTCTTGAAGGCTACGAGCGTTGTTGGAGATATTATGGTAGAGTCTCTATTGCATTGAGATTTTTTTCTCTATGTATTATTCTATCTTCTTTCTTCTTTCTATTTTGTTGAGCCTGGGATGTGAGCCTTTCTAGATAGTGTGTCCTATTCTAGCAGTGAGCCTCCTTGTATTGGTTTTGCAATTACTTAATTTGTGAGCTAATCCTCATTGTAGTTTTTCCATTCTAGGGTTTTCCACATAAATCTAGTGTTCTCTCATGTATGGTGTTGGTTTTTTAGTTTCTATTCTCCACTTTTCATGTTTAAACATTATAATAGATTAAGGTTTTAATGAATTCTTGTGGATCTGATTACTATTAAGGGTTTTGATGTTTTAATTTGGTACAATTGATTCACCCCTCCTCTCAATTTTCTTGCTCATTCAAAAATTGGTATCATAGCAAGGTTCCTTGGAGAAAAGCTTAACTTCTTGAGGTAGATTTGGGATGGCGAGTAAGAAGGAGATCCCTATTTTTGATGGCATAGACTAGGCATTCTAGAAAATGAAGATGGAAGGCTGTTTGGTTTACCTTGGATTTGATGTCCCTAAGGTAGTGAAGGTTGTATATAACATACCTAAAAATGGATCAAGAACAAGTGATGAAATAAAGGCCTATGAAATAGATGGTAAGGCACGATTTGTTCTTTTGAGTAGTTTTGAAAATACTGAATTAGTGAAAGTTATGGATTTGAAAACTGCTAAAGAAGTTTGGGATAAGCTAGAAAGTATTTATGAAGGAGATGATAAGGTTAAATAAGATAAGTTGCAGAATTTAAAGACACAATTTGAGACTTTGCGAATGTCTGAAGATGAAAAACTTACAAGTTACATGCAGAGGGTTTATGAACTAGTAAGTGCTATGAGAGTCTTGGTGCACAAGTTGAAAAACCTAAAGTGGTAAAGAAAATTCTTAGAACTCTTCTTGATTCTTATAGTGAAAATGTTTATACTATTGAGGAAGTTTCAAATTTTAATACCTACACTAGAGATCAACTGTTTGGTCACTAACTACATTTGAAATGAGAAAAATTGGTCCAAAAAATGGTGCAAAATTGGAGACTACTTTCAAGACTGGAAAATTAGAAAAAGTTGAAGATTTAGATGGAAATGATCTTGTTGATATGAAAGTTAACTTTGTAAGAAGAACTAAAAAGGGCACTAGTAAGTACAAAGGTAAATTACCTTTCAAATGTTTCAGTTGTGAAAATATAGGTCATTATGCTTCGAGATTTCCAAACATAACTGTGAACAATAAGAACAAGGAAAACAAAGGAAAGATGATCAAGAAAAGCTATTATGTTAGAGAGGATGCTAGTATTTATGATGATTAATCTAATTAGGGAGATTTTTATGATAATAAATGTTTGTTCTTGGATTTAAAAGATGAATATGGTATTGCTAACTCTAAAAGTTGTGTGAAGGAAAGTGTTACAGAGAAAAAGGACAAAATTGGAGGTACTTTGGTATCTTCTTTTCATGTTAGATAAGATAAGAACTATTGGGATATTGATAGTGGTTTCTCAAATCACATGACTTGAGACAAGATTAAGTTTGTTAAACATGAATAATATGATGGAGGACTTGTTAAATTTGGAGATGATTCAGGTGCTAAGATTTGTGGAATAAGTTCAATTAGTTTTGATGTCAAGCATAATATTAAAGATGTTTACTATTTTAAAGGTTTAAGACATAACCTATTGAGTGTTGGAAAAATGTGTAGCAAAGGATACAATCTTATGTTTTAGGATGATGGATATGAGATAAAATAAAGGGTCCGAAAATGTGATTGCTACTAGAAGGAGGACATATGGAAATATCTATCAGCTCAAGTGTGTTGATAGTCACTATTTTATGACTTAGATTAATGATAGTTGGAAATGACACAAGAGAATGTGTCACATCAATTTTGATGATGATGCAGGAGAATCCAGTGGTGTAAGGGCAATCTTGCATCACCCAAAAATAGTTAAATTTCAAGTTTCTCAATTTTTAGATGTCTTTATATTTTTGGATACCCTTTTCGTCATAATGAAATTCCCAATTTACGGTTTTTATTTTTGGTTCATGGGTTGAAAGATATTGCAGTTTTAGTTTCCCAGATTTGCACCTAAAAATCTTCTAAGTTAGATTTGAGGAACTTAGAGCTCCCAGATCGGCCCTGAAACTTGCCAGAATTGGCATAGCCAATTTTGAGCGTTTTATTGACTTTGAGACCTTTCCAACGGTTCAAACGGTTCACAAATCAGAGTCCTGGATCAAAAGTTATGGCCCCGAGAAGTTGGCGCACTTTCTAGAAGATACAATTGCAAATGCTCTTTTGAAATTTGAACTTCATGTTGTAAATTTTCAGCGCCAAACCACCTAAACTCAAATTTGAATGTTGTTTTTTCTCCAAACTAATGAGGAGCTCTATTTATGGGCGGGTTTCTAATTTTTGGGTAACTTTTTAGGGACAAGCTTGCATATTGCGAAAGGGTGATTCTGTAGCCTTTTGTAACTTGCGTGTGTTGTAGAACTTGGGGATTTGAGATCCTCTGCATGTAAGAAGTTCCATTTTCTGAATAATAAAATTATTCTCTTGTTTGTGGGTTATTTTCTAAGTCTCGGGCGCCCTCATCAAGTGGTATCGAGCAACCTGTTCTAGCCCTCCCAGATTTCAACAAGGTGTTTCAGGTGGATTGTGATGCCAGTGGTTGTGCCATTGGAGCAGTGTTGAGCCAAGAAGGTAAGTCCATTGCCTATTTCAGTGAAAAGTTAAATGATGCCAAGAGAAAGTATTCTGTATATGATCAGGAATTTTATGCGATAGTTCAAGCATTAAAGAAATGGAGACATTATTTGTTGCTGAAGGAATTTGTTCTATATACTAATCATTAGGCCTTGCAGTACCTAAATAGTCAGGGAAAATTAAATCAGAGGCATATGAAATGGGTAGAGTTTTTGCAGAGTTATACCTTTGTTTTGAAACATAGGAGTGGGAATTCAAATAGGGTTGCAGATGCCTTAAGTAGGAGGCATACATTGATGAACAAAGATGCAGATTGAAGTGGTTGGGTTCAATGAACTCAAGACATTGTATTCAGAAGATCCTGATTTTGCAGAGGCTTGGAAAGCTTGCAAGGAACCTGTTACAGTGGACAGGACAAGGTGGCTGGATTTCATAATCCAAAATGGCATGTTATTTAAGGGAAGTCAATTATGTATCCCGAGGAGTTCCATGAGGGAAAACCTGATAAAGGAGAAGCATAGTGGAGGAATGGTAGGACATTTTGGTCAAGATAAGACCATTGCCATTATCAGTGAGCATTATTATTGGCCTTAGTTATCACAAGATGTGAAGAAGTTTGTGAAGAGTTGGGTATGTCAGATGGCTAAAGGAGTGAGCCGAATACTGGGTTGTATCAGCCCTTACCTGTACTAGAGAGGCCTTGGGAGGATATAAGTATGGACTTTGTTCTTGGTTTTCCAAGGACGCAAAGAGGGAATGATTCAAGATTTGTGGTGGTTGATAGGTTTTCGAAGATGGCACATTTCATTCCATGTCAGAAGACCCATGATGCAGTCCACATTGCTGACTTGTTCTTCAAAGAGGTGGTGAGGCTACATGGTCGCCAAAAAGTATTGTTTTAGATCGTGACACCAAATTTGTGGGGTACTTTTGGAGGACCTTGTGGAAGAAACCTGAAGATAGAGTTGAAGTTCAGTTCGCACACCATCCACAAACAGATGGGCGATAGAGGTTGTTAACAGGAGTCCGGGTAACCTATTGAGATGTTTGGTAGGAGATAAACCCAAGGGATGGGACTTGATCTTACCCTAGGCATAATTTTCTTACAACAATTTTGTCAACAAAAGCACTAGTAGATCACCATTCCAGATTGTGTATGGAGGTAGCCCCAGAACAGCTCCAGAATTGAGGAAGATGGACCAAGAGAAGAAAATAAGTGTTGAAGCCGAAGATTTTGCAGAACACATCAAGGATATACATGAGAAGGTAAGAGAACATATTAACAAGATGAATATGCAGTATAAGGCTAAGGCAGATCAGAAGAGGAGGTATAAGGAGTTTCAGATTGGTGATGAAGTGATGGTCCACTTGAGGAAAGAAAGGTTTCCAGTAGGAACATATAACAAATTGAAGATGAAGAAATTCGGTCCCCTGTAAGATTTTGAAGAAGCATGATTCAGTGGAATGCATATGAGGTAGAGTTGCCTGATGGAATCAACATTTCCCCTATGTTCAACATTTTCAGATTTGATGAGTATCATGAAGGTGGAACAAAGGAAGCACCAGCAATAGGGCAGTATGGCATTCTAGCACCTACTTCAGAAAGGGAGGAGATTGAAGCAATCTTGGATAGTCGTGTGGGAAGGAGTACCAAAAACATGCAGTATGAAGAATATCTGGTGAAATGGAGAGGAAGGCCTGTGGAAGATTCATCTTGGCTATCTAAGGCAGCGATTGACTGGTTGGGTTTTCCTCAACCATCTAAGATGTGACGGGGTCACTTCTCAAATTACCCTGGGTGTCTGATGTAGGAGCATCCAGTGGTCTAAGGGCAATCTTGCATACCCAAAAATAGTTAAATTTCAAGTTTCTTGGTTTTTAGATGTTTTACATTTTTGGATACCCTTTTCATCATAATGAAATTCCCAATTTACGGTTTTATTTTCGGTTCCTAGGTTGAAAGATGTTGCAGTTTTAGTTTCCTAGATTTGCACCTGAAAATCTTCTGAGTTAGATTTGAGGCACTTAGAGCTCCCGGATCGGCCCTGAAACTTGCTAAAATTGGTGTAGCCAATTTTGAGCATGTTATTGACTTTGAGACCTTTCCAATGGTTCAAATGGTTTGCGAATCGGAGTCCCGGATCAAAAGTTATGGCCCCAGGAAGTTGGCGCACTTTCTAGAAGATACAATTGCAAATACTCTTTTGAAATTTGAACTTCATGTTGTAAATTTTCGGCGCCAAACCATCTAAACTCAAATTTGAATGTTGTTTTGCTCCAAACTAATGAGGAGCTCTATTTATGGGTGGGTTTCTAATTTTTGGGTAACTTTTTGGGGACAAGCTCGCATATTGCGAAAGGGTGATTCTGTAACCTTTTGTAACTTGCATGTGTTGTAGAACTTGGGGATTTGAGATCCTCTGCATGGAAGAAGCTCCATTTTTAGAATAATAAAATTATTCTCTTGTTTGTGGGTTATTTTCTAAGTCTCGGCTGCGCCCTCATCAGATGACTTGGTTGGAATCAATTCAGTTCAAGCAATGAGAGATCTTCCAGGGATTATAAAGCCTATCAATGCGGTTTGTAGAGATTGTTAATTTAGAAAACAAACTAGAAGTAGTTTCAAGGGAAAAGAACAATCTTCTATCGGATTTTTGGAATTGGTACACACAAACCTTTGTGGTATTACAAGAGTGAGAAGTCTTCAAGGTGATAGGTATTTAATGCTTTTGATTGATGATTATTCTAGAATGACATGGGTTGCTTTTCTTAGAGAAAAATATGAAGCTCTAGATAGATTCAAAGCATTCAAAGTTATGGTTGAAAATGAGATTGATTTGAAGATCAAGTGTTTGAGGATTGAAAGAGGTGGAGAGTCCACCTCCAATGAATTTAACATGTTTTTTGAGAATCATGGCATAAAAGAAACTTGTCTACCCCTATGATTCCTCAGCAAATTGGAGTGGTTGAAAGGAAAAAGATGACTATTCAAGAAGTTGCAAGGACTATGATGAAAGAAGCTAATCTACCAGAATACTAATGGAGAGAAGCAATTCATAATATTGTTTACATACTTAGAAAATTTCAAGCAAGAGCTAACAACAAAAAGACTCCCTATGAGTTGTGGTATAGAAGGATTCCTACTATCAAGTACTTTAGAGTGTTTGGAAGAAAATGCTATATCAGAAGAGATGATGAAAAATTAGGAAAGTTTGATGCAAGGTCTGATGACGGTATCTTACTTGGATATTATACTAAGAGAAAAGCTTAAATATGTTACAACAAATAGTTAAGAAGGATTATTGAAAGTGCAAGTGTCAAGGTTGATGAAGATTTAAGGAATTCAATGTTTATAGATGGATATGAATCACATGAACCTGATTGCAGAGAAGAAGAAAAAGATAAGAAAAAACAAGTGAAAAATGAAGAGGAAGAATCTCCATAAAAGACCCCTAAGACCCCTAAGTATGTACAAAGAAATAATTCTGAAGAACATATCATTGGAGAAAAAAGAAAAGGTGTGTTGACAAGAAGAAGAGCTACTGAGGTAGAGGTAAATCTGTTTACTTTCTAAAGTTGAAGCTAAAATAGTGATTGAGGCATGCAAAGATGAATATTGGATGAAAGGAATGTAAGAACTTATGTAGATTGAGAAGAATCAGTCTCGAGAACTTGTTCCTAGACCTAAAAAAAAAAAAAACATTATTGGTACGAAGTGGGTGTTCAGAAACAAGCTGAATATGAATGGAGAAGTGGTAAGAAACAAGGAAAGACTTGTGTTCAAGGGATATGCAAAAGTTGAAGGAATATACTTCAAGGAGACATTTGAACCAATAGTTAGAATGGAAGCAATCATGATGTTTCTGGCATTTGCAACACATAAGAACTTTAAATTTTATCAGATGGATGTGAATTCTGCTTTTTAAAATGGAGAATTGGAAGAAGAAGTTTACATGGAACAGCCTGAAGGATTTTAGTTGTCAAATAAACCTAATATGGTTTGGATATTGAAGAAGGAATTGTATGGATTGAAGCAAGCTCCCAAAGCTTGGTATACAAGGCTGGCTGGATATTTGATACAACAAGGATTCAGTAAAGCCACCGCATACAGTAATCTTCAAAATTGAAAAAGATCAAATATTGATAGTGGTTGTGTATGTTGATGACATAATTTTTGGAGGAAATGAAGCTATGTGTAGGAAGTTTGTAGAAGAGATGCAAAAAGAGTTTGAGATGTCTATGTTTTGGGAGATGAATTTCTTCCTTGGGATACAAATCAATCAAATAGATAAAGGCATATTAATTTCACAATTGAAGTATGTTAAAGTAATGTTGAAGAAGTTTGGAACAAAAGACTCCAAACTGGTATTTACTCCTATGGCTACTAGTGCTATACCTAACTGCTACTAGATCAAATATCATGCATGCAATTTTTCAACTAGTGATAATACAAGTGCAATCATAGATCTATTTCACTTGTATTATTGCAATTGTATTATCACTTGTATTATGGCTACAAGTGCAATCAACATTTCAAAGAATTCAGTGATGCATTCAATAACACATAATATATTAATTAGGTATCACTTTTTGAGAGAGAAGGTTGTGGAGAATGAAGTGAAGCTTGAATATGTACCTACAAAGGATCATATTACTGACATATTTACTAAGGCTCTTTTTAAGGATACTTTTAAGTATCTTTAGAAGAAGTTGGGGGTTATTTCCCCTCCTTTGAACTAGATGCATATGGAGATGCGTCAGTCCAATGGATCTATGGATTAATTCCTTGTTTGGACTGATTTTAGTGGCTACCTCTTAGGGGGAGTAGGTAGTGACATTGTTGCAGTATGGAATACATGTTGTCATTATGAAGAGGTTGCTGAGTTGATTGGTGTGTACTCCTAAGGAGGAGTATTTAAAGCAGTTGCAAGTATCTTGGTTCTGTGTCAAAGGGGGAGAACAATGCAAAATATTTTATCCTTTGCCATTGATATCAAAGGGGGAGAGAGAAATCATGTGCAAAAGTTTCTTTATACAAAAGGAGAGAGAGAAGTCATGTGAAAAAGGAAAAGTTGAAAGGGAGAGAGATAGAGAGAGTGCAAGAATGCTTTGTATGTTGTCTTTGATGGTTTTTCACATCTTGTGTTGCCATCAATGACAATGGGGGATATTTTTATAAGTATTAAGGTGTTATCATTGATTTCAACAAGCTTGTGTTGTCATTAGTGATAGTGGTGTAGTGGTTGAGAGAGATTGTTGCTTTGATTAGTTGCATTATATTGTCATCAGTTAAGTTATTGGTGTTAACCTTTAGTGTTACTTTGATAAGATTCTATTTATGGTTGTGGTAGTGATAAAGATGTTGAGGATAATGAAAAATTTGATAAAATGAGGAAACATGATATTGCAGAGGTATTCTGGTTTGCAAAGATGTTTTGGTTTTTCTACGCATTTATTATGGGTTGAAGATCTACTTGTGTGGTTTGGATATGTTGGTTAGAGGTGTTTAGAGTTTCTATATCCAAAATTTGGGATTCTAAATCATTGTACAAAAGTTTTGTTCACCAGTGTGTGAATTGGATTTACAGTGTTTCTTATAGACGTGTCTGGGATAAATTTTTTTGCTCTAAATTTCTCCATAGTTGTTCTCTAGGACTTGTGATTTTGAAGACATGTTGATGGTGTTGATATCTTTCCTATGTAAGAGGATTTGTGGTTTGGTGCTCCAAAAGATGGATTTTAGAGTTGCAGTGTTTGGTAGTGTATTTTGAGTGTACTGGGTGTGTACATTGTGAAGGTGCGAGTTGTTGCAAAGGAGTTTGATGGATTTTAGGATGATAGAGGAATATTATAGATCATGATGAATTGTGGTATGTGGTTCACAAGTCGTCCTTGGATTTGAGGAAGCATGCAATTCAAAATTTAATGGTGTGTGCATGGGTAATGATAAACCTAGTGTTTACATTACATTTGAAATTTTTTAAGTATCGATGAAGGCATAGCATGGAATGTAAGAGTTTATTTGGGTCCTAATTAAGTTTTGTATTGGTCCACTTTTGTTCTTATCCACCACGGAAATGCTCAGTGTCAGCTTATTTTGAATTTGTAAAGTGTAAGGTGAGTGTAGCCGACATGAAGATTATTTTCAAGTTGTGGATGGTATAAATGCAAGGTGAGTTGATGCGAGATTGAGTGTGGAATAGAGTTGAGTGTTGTGATGAGAAATTAAGTGCATAAGTATGAAATGGAGTGCGAGCTATAATGCAAGATTGCTGAATTTAGTGAGCTAAGGTATCTTCATCTCTTGAAGGCTATGAGTGTTGTTGGAGCTATTGTGGTAGTTTCTCTATTGTATTGATATTATGTTCTTTGTGTATCATTTTATCTTCTTTCTTCTTTCTATTCCAACAGTGAGCCTGGGTTGTGAGCCTTTTTGGATAGTGTTTCCTATTCTGGCAATGAGCCTCCTTATACCAATTTTGCAATTAATTATATTATGAGCTAATCCTCATTGTGGTTTTTCCCTTCTAGGGTTTTCCACATAAATATGGTGTTATCTTGTGTATGGTGTTGGTTTTTTCAGTTTCAATTATCTGCTTTTCACGTTTAAACATTATAATAGATTAAGGGTTTAATGAATGCTTATGGATCTGGTTACTGTTGAGCATTTTGATGTTTTAATTTGGTAAAACTGATTCACCCCTCCTCTCAACTGTCATGCTCATTCAAAACTTAATTCTCAATATTTTTCTTGAAGTGCACTGCCTTTGTCTTATATTTCTCCTTTGGTTGTTCTTCTCCCGAGTAAACTCTAAACTCCCTAAAAATCACATCTCTAGAAATTATCATTTTACAAGTTAGAGGATTGCAAGGCTTATAACCTTTTACATTCTCACCGTAGCCAACCAAGATGCATTTATGAGATTTTGGATCTAGTTTAGATCACTTCTCTTGAGGGTCATGAATAAAAGGCTCACAACCAAAAGACCCTTAAGTGTGACACTGAAGGATTTCTATCTATCCACACTTCATAAGGAGTTTTATCAACAAGATTTGAAAAAGGAGATCTATTAATCAAATTACAAGTAGTACTAAATGCTTCTGTCCAAAAGTATATATCAAACTTAACACCACTCAACATGCTCCTAGCTCTTTCCATCAAGGTTTAGTTCATTCTTTTTGCTACCCCATTTTTTTGGGGAGTGTAAGGAGTAGTCTTCTGAGAAACAATGCTTGTATGATTATAGAACTCATTAAATTCCTTGGAACAATATTCACCCCCATTTTAAGATCTCAACACTTTTATCTTATAATCTGATTACTTCTCAGCTAAGGCCTTAAATTCCTTAAACTTAGTGAAAACTTCAAATTTAGAATGCATAAAATAAATCCATGTGTATCTCGAGACATCATCAATGAAATAAACATAATACTGTGATTTACCCAAAGAGTCAACATCTACTAGTCCAAAAACATCTGAATGAATGATCTCTCATAATATCTTTTCCTTATTAGTTCCATCAGGAAATGAAGATTATTCTATTTACCAAACACACAATGCTCACAAAAATCATTTTTTCCAATAGAATAATAAAAAATACCATCAACCAAATTTTTATTAAGAATGGTCTTAAGATCTTTTTCACCAATGTGACCCAATCTATGGTGTCACAACATACATGAGTTTTCAATGCTAGTTACATTAGAAGAGTTACATAAGGTAGAGGAATTTAGCTTAAACAAATTCCCTATCCAAGATCCTTTAGTTATCACCAAACTCCCTCTTACCAACCTGCAACTAGACTTGTCATATGTCATATGCATTCCAAAATTATTTAACTTGGATACAAAAAGTAAATTTCTCGCAAGTACTAGAATATGTCAAATATCATCAAGGGGTTTATTCCTACCATCAGTGAAACAAAACTTTACCTTTCCCTTACCAATAATCTTCTTAGTGCTATTATCACCAAGGAAAACATCTCCCCCATCATATGCTTTGTAAGAAGTAAACTACTCCTTGTGGAGAGTCATGTGGTAGGATCAATCTGAATCAATAAGCCAAGCATAATCACTAATAGATTTAGCTGAAATAAATAAAGCATTAGAATCGTCACCATCATAGGAATTTTTCATGGAGAAATCAACATTATTTTTCTTGATCTTACACTCCTTCACATGCCCTCTTTTTCCACAATTCCAACACATTACTCTTCTCTTTTTGAGGGTCTTAGAATGTCCTTTAGACTTATCCCTATTTTTATCCCTTTTAGGCTATTTCTCTTTGGACCTTCTTTGCACATGTAAGGAATCTTGGGAGCCAAAATTCATAGAATTTATCCTATCTCCTTTGATAGAAGTATGGAAATCATGCTATCCATTGTTGGCTCTACATTGCCACTACTTATGGAGATAATTAGATTTTCTCAAGATTCGGGAAAAGAACAAAGAAACAAGATACATTTATCTTCATCTTCTAATTTAACATCTACTAATGCAAGTTGGATTATAATTATATTAAAAGAATTTAAATGGTTTGCAATAAAATCACCATCTTTCATTTTTAATGAATATAACCATCTTTGGAGATATAACTTGTTAGAAAAACTTTTAGTTTGATAAATATCACCTATCCTTTTCCACAACTTGTATGCAATGTCTTTTGTGGAGACATTCAAGAGGATGAAATATGTGATAGTCAACCATATAGTTGCTCATGCCTTATTGCCTATCTTTTTCAAATCTTCATCAGACATTGCAACTAGTTTGGTCTCTTGTGAAACTGGCAACCATTGATCTCTTTCTTCAAGGAGATCCTCCATATTCAGTTTCCACATCTCATAGCCCGCGCCATTAAAATTATCAATACCCTAGTGAGAGGTAGAAGCCATGGGAAAAAATCCTCCTCACAAATCTATAATATACCACAAAAAAAAAGCTCACTTTAGCCAAAAAACCTTCCAACACTTAAGAGAAAGGCCTATCCTTCTCAATAGAACCATTATCTATAATACAAAATGTAGAAAAAAAAGGTGAAGGAAAGCTAAAATATGAACTTATGCAAGTGAATTCAAATCTGAAAATCAGATTACCAAATCAGATTTAAATATGTGATTGCAACATACATCACAATATAAAAATCAGCAAACAAAATGTGACACCAGATTTACATTGAGAAACCATTTTGGGAAAAAAATCCACACGAGAAAAGAGGGAAAGTATATTATTAATATTCAAATAAGAATACACAATAATACACTTCACTATTGATCTCTGATCAACTCGACAACACCCTGTTACCTACAATAACTCAATATGAAACTACCATCTCATGGCTCCAATTTATAGAAATTTTGGGAGGTAAAACCACAAATGGTAGACCAGAATAAGATGCAAAAAACCACCTCCAAAAACCCACACCCCTCTTCATGGACAACCAAAAGAAATAATAAAAAAACAATTAATAACTCAAGACTCCCACATGGGCACCTAACCCATAGCCTATACAACTCCTTCCTTTTCAGATGCTCCAATGACCTTTCTGCTCCCCAATGGAACACCAATAAACACCTTTTCTTCTAAAATATTGGGCGCCCCATCCAAGAAGTTTCATAGTCCATTTTGGATGACTAGGAAATATGCTTTATCCATATTTGATGTGTAACCTCCACTAAATTAAATCCTCTTTATAAAACATAATTACAACATGCCAAAATTTAATATTTTTCTCTCATTTCCCCTATTCCAAGGAATGTGGAGACATATACAAACAACATAGGATTACAAGGTTAATGTCACCTTATCCTAAAAAATTGTAATTAATTTTTTTAGAAAATCTAAAATAAAATCATAAATACTTACTTCTCTAGTAACCAACTCACATCTAGAACTTTCACTTCCACTCTTTAAATTATATGTCACTATCTCAAATCTCTATTTCTCAACCATTTACTTTCCAAAATAATTCTCGCTTCCCTCATGAATACTATGATATAAACTTTGATAACCCACTATATTTCAAACACTTTTTGTTTAAACAATTATTTTCATATAAAATGTAATCATCATCTCTAGCACATTAAAATAAATCTTATAAGTCCCTCAAGGACTTTGGTAGTTACATTGCACAACACTCATGTAGTATTTTGTTAGTATGCAAAGTAGAACAAATATTGCATAATAGTTCATGATTCATAGAAAAATCCACATGGTATTTGCATCAACATGTATTATGAATTTTAAGAGGAACACAATAAAATGACTTACAAGATTCAAATTCGCTTTGTGATATTTTTAAATTTGATTTTTTTTCACAAAATAGTTTGTACAATGTTGTTTGGCTATGTTCTAAGAAATTTTTAGGATGTGGTGCACTGTCTTGATCACGAATTATTAATTTGAAAAAATATTTTACATTAGATGATACTCTAGAGTTAGAGTACAAAAATTATTGAATCGAGCATCCTTTTGGTATTAGTTATCTTCTTATAAACTCATGGAAGCCTACCACTAAAAGGAAAAGTATCATTTTAAAGAGAACTATCTACTCTTGATCTTATAATTGCTAGTGCCTTCGACAAATTTTTATGATTTAGCCTTAATTCAACACATATTTTCCTCAATAATCAAGCCTTTCCTAATCATTTTATTACTAGAGTTTGATATTACTCTACAAGCAACCCTCTTATCTTTTTCCTTACTAGTCTTTCTAATAGAATTGAAAGCATTTAAAATATATTTAACAATAATGAACTATTTCAATCAAAATTTTTGTGTATAAAAAGCTTTAATTTCTTTAGTAATGGTCTCATTTTGTATGAATTTATAAATTGTACAAAAGGTTGACATTGTTTGGTTAATGTCTTATTGGAAAAGTATTGATTGGAAATTTGGGTAGCCCACAACTGAACAATGCATGATGAAAATTTTCCTTCAAGTTTTTCTATTATGTTCTCATCTATTTAAACTAACCATTTTGGGGTTCTTGAATGCTTTTTCAATTTATTTGGAATCATTACAGAATGATGGATTTAGGATTTAATTTTGTTCTTCACAAATGTCCTCTCTTCTTATGGAATTTGGAGATACATTGAATTTTATTGTTTCATGTGTGTTGTAGATTTTATCAATGCTATGAACTAGTGGATTATGGAGTGTAATTTCAATGTCATGGGGTTCATATCCACATTCGTGAAGAAAATATTGATTTCTTTCTTCTTTTTCATCTACATTGTTACTCTTATCAATAAGTGTTTCATCATATCTTGCAATATTTTCAATTTCATATTCACTATTTTCAAATTGAATTTCATGTTCAACATTTTCATTTTCAATTTCATGCTCAACATTTTTGTTTTCAATTTCATGTTGAATATTTTCAATTTCAATTTCATGTTCAACATTTTCAAATTCAATATCATTGTCACTTTCAATGTCATTTAAGGGTAAAGAAAATCCTTCTCCTTGAAGAGTATTCGACAAATCTTTTCTTTCCAAACATTTAAGAGGATGAAATATTGTTGGAGACCCAACATCTCTTAGTTTTAGGAATTCTATTGGATATATTTTGAGTTGGAGGGAAGAATTCATATTTGGAAAGGGAATAATATCCATGTGGAATATTCTTTATGTAAGTTGGAGGATTGGAGGTGTAAGAGAGGGGGACCAACCATGCTCAAGGCCCTAGGTCACAGAGAGCCAAGAGCGGAAGGATGCCCTAACTTACCTTAGCTTAAAGGGGTGTTTTGGAATGGAGGATGAGAATGATGAGGAGTATAAGGTCCTTCAACCACTCTGTAGAACCAAAAATTGGAATGGGGCTAGGTGAGCCATTTTTTAGGTTCAACACTGTGCCATAGGTAGCTCTCTGCCTGAGGATGAAAGTACAGTTTCGGGATGACAACATGGTGCGCTGGCGTCTCGCAGGTGCACTGGCATCCGTATGATCAAAGGACTAAAACTGGAAAATGGACTAACGACCTAGCTAATGGTTTTTAGGAGAACAAAATAATGCTATGAAATATGAAATGTATAGATGAATATGATAAAGTAAGTAGATTAAAGCTAGGGTGACAAAAATGATCTCACAAAAGAGCCTATTCACTAGCTAGCTCTAAGAAGACTTCCACTTGCACACAAGAAAGAGGAAAATTGTTGGGTGGCTGTATAGGGGCCTACCATAGTTAGACCCACATTTTGGTGTTTCCACCTCCATGGAAAACCAAGTTTGCAAAAATGGAGAAATATGTGATAAAGAAGGAAATGAAGTAAAGAACACAAAAGCACTAAAAAACAGTGTTATGCTACCCAACCAAATCATAGAGGAGAGGAGTAGAAAGCTTACGACCTCCACCAAGAGCTCACTAGCTAATGGAGGAGAAAATGAGAGGACTCAAGCCCCTGCTGCAATGGTGTTTGTTCCACACTTGCTCTACGAAGTTGATGGAGTGTTGATGCTTCTGCTATAGAGTGCAAAGTGCTGCTTGAAGGCTAAAAGTGAATGCTAGAATGCTTGGAGAGTGTACTAAAGGATGCAAAAGAGATGAACTGAATGCTTATAAGATGCAAAGAGATGAAAAGCATGTAGAAGGAGTGAATTCAAAGGAGATAATGAAGAAAATGACCATATTCTGGTCGGTTAGTCAAAGGGGGTGTTACAAACCAACCTCCAAGGGGAAGTGTAATGCCTCTATAGGCTCTAGACATGGGAATCTGCTAGGGATGTAAGTGCACCACGCAGATGTCTGCGCACTGTGTGGGAATCCCTAACAATTATTTCTCTGCCGAGACACAAAACAACCGCCAAGTAGAAAAAAGGTAGCTGGATTATGTGGAATTTAGCCTTCGAATTTGGTTTTCTAAAGTGAGGAGGGGTAAAAGGGAAATTTTCATAAGGGGTGCAAATTCACTCCTATACATTTTGTCCCCACTTTAGCAAGCACAAATACCGATGAGTGCTTCGGTAAAGTAGATCAGAGAAGTAGTAGAGTTAGAAATGTATACCTGAATCATCGAGGAAGTAGACCATGATCTGGAAAACTTGAGAGTGTGGGACAAGCAAAGGACTTCATAGCCTTGAAGAATTATGAAGCTAAAGAAAGAAAGTTCCTTACAGGCTTGCTGACCTACAAGGAGGAAACCCCCAAGATCTCTCACATGGAAGAAGCCAAGAAAGTGCCTTATAGATCCACATATCTACAAGGAAGGTGTCCTCCAAGATCTCTCGCATGAAGGAAACCCAGAAAAGAACCTTACAAACCCGTAGACCTGCAAGGAGGTATCCCTCAAGATCTCTCACATGGAAGAAGTGAAGAAAGAACCTTCAAGAACCACAGATCTATAAGGAAGGTGTCCTCCAAGATCTCTTGCATGAAGGAAACCCAAAAAAGTTCCCTACAAGTCTGTAGACCTATAGGGGAGCCACCCTCAAGATCTCTCGCATGGAGAAAGCTCAAAGGAAGTGCCCTATAGGCCCATAGACCTACAGGGAGGTATCCCCCAAGATCTCTCACATGGAGGAAACCAAAGTCAGGAAGAATTTGCAGAGTCAAAAAGCGGCTTCACAGGTGCACTTGTGAAGAAACATGTTTACTTGCAGATAGAATATGTGAAAAAGTGGCCACGTGGGCAAGTAAGCAGACAATCACATAGACTGTCAAAAGGTTGGAACACTTTCAAAGGGGGGGGTCCCTTGGGAACCCTGGCATGAAGAAGGGGTCCACTTAAGGGACATGCTTGTTTGAAAGCTAGAGTTTTTCTTTCTCGAATCGATTCATCATCAAGGAATCCTTTTGGAAGATGTTCAATTCATCAAGGAATTTGAAAGGAAGAATATGCCCCCACGTGAGGGGAAGATCAAAGCTATTCCCACTTTGGAGGAAGGTTCTCAAGTTCTTTCTTCATGAACCCATGATGAAGGAAACACGTTTTGTTAGGGTTTTAAGTCAAGAATGTAATTCTTGAAAAGAGGTTTGTGAAGATTCTCAAGAAAGATTCATTGGCAATGAATGTATTTTCTGAAAATCAAAGTCGTTGAAGAAGTAGCATTGTCATAGATGAGAGGGATGAATCAAGCAAAGAAGAGAGAAAGATAAAAGAAAAAGGGAACAAGAGACATTACAAACAAAGGGCACATGGGTAGCTTGATAGTTCGGGGTTAGAACTGCTCATAAATATGTACGTGTATAGTAATAGTATATAAAATGAATTATCATCAACCCCCTACTATATCAGACCATGTGAAGAATGCACGAGAAGTAAAAGTAAAAATAAAATATTGGGTCAACATGGAAGGGAAGCCTAAATTCCCCCAACGCTTTGCATCATCCCCCATTTATCAAAAACCAAGTCACAAACATGGAAGAATGATGATACAAATTAAAGAAGGTTTATGACACAAAAACCATGCTTGTATCCAAGCACCAACTAGGGTGAAAAGGGTTATCTAGACACACATAACATGATCATGGGGGAACACATCACAACACACACATCTAATCTAAAGATAAAGAAGGGGCCTCCCCCTAATACTGATCGACCAAGGGGTCATCTTATTCCCACTCTAGATCATTGTAGGGGGAAGGAGGATGAGCCTATAGTGGTGGAATGTTAAGAGGAGGAGAATCCGACCATCCCACAACAAGGGCTAAGGATGAGGGATTCACAAGGTCCTCTCCATCGAGCTCTTGTGGAGCTAAGGTTAGTGACTTCTCAAAGATCACTGACAAGGCCATAACCTCATCCAAAGAGTTAAACATGCACTTTACAAGAGTGCCTTGTTTTACTTCAACAGACGGAGAAGGTTGCGCTTGAGATTCACCACTAGGTTCACCGAGTGATTTGGGAGCGGTGATGAACTCAGGGGAAGCTAGGACTAGTTCCGTCACTAGGACAAAACAAGTTAGCACAGGACCACCTTTTGGAGAAGGTGGGATCCTCTTATGTCCTATGTTACTAGAAGGACCACTTTCTACCTTTTCCTTTGTCAAAGGAGGAAAAATCCCCACAAAGGAGGCAAGAGGTGCAAAGGAAGAGGAGGAGGAGAGAATCGTAGTAGATATGACCAAAGTGTTCATCATATCTATGGGTTTTGGGAAAGGCTAGACATCTGGGAGGAACATTAGCAAAGGTGGCTCCATCGAAGGAGCAATGAACATCTACACCTTTTTAGGGTTAGGTACATTCACACTCACAACGGAAGCTGGAAGTGAGACAAAGCTGGTTTGAATGGAAGAAGAGGGAAGGAGAGAGGAGGATGTGGTAGGAGGCCCTAATACAGGGGTGGTCATCTCCACTTCCTTCCTTTGTAAGGAAGCTTGCTCAATCATGAGAGCCTTTTTCTAGCACTTGTGCTTGCGTGTAAGGTGGTTTCTATGACTCTTTGAACTAGAGGCCGAAGGTTGCGAAGGAATAGAAGCCTCCTACTTAGCCATGGGACTTTCCACTATACCATTTCCGTAGAGGAATAGACTCCTGAACAGGAGCAGGAGGAGAAGGTTGAGAAACAACAGGGGGAGTTGACTTGAGTTCCTCAGTAGTGGGCCTCTTCCCACTTACTACTTTGGGAGTGTTAGAGCCTTTTTTGTTTGTCTTTCAGGTTCTGGTTGTGTGCCCTTGTTTTTCATGATATAACTTTAGCTTTGGGGTGTCATTCATTTTGGCACATGGGTTAAATGGGCTCCCACAAGGGTTGAGCCCAGCGTGCTAGTTTTCATCTCCCCGTTGGGGTGGCCTGTGTTAGGGTTTTTCCTGGTTTTTCTCTTCCCCGTTTTTGGGCTTTTAGTTCGGTTCCCCTTTCTCTTTTTCTTGCCTTGGTTTTTTCTTTCGGAGTCGGGGGCGGAACGAATGCTTGAACAGAACTAGAACTTTTCCAAATTCTAAAGTTCTAGTTCCTGTTCACGCATCCGTCCCAGTTCCGATTCCATGTGTTTGGTGTTTCTTTTCCTTTCTTCCCTGCGTCGGTCACTGGTTGTTTTCCCGGCTCTGCCTCTTCGCTTGTCTTTTGTTTTGTTTCCTTTGACGGGTGTGGGATCGAAGTGGAATCGAGTTTTGGAACCCTTCTCATGCTAATGGTTTCGGGTTTTTCTCTAACCCCGACTCCGCTTGCTTTGTTTTCCTTTTGCTTTTGGCGGAGGTGGAACCGGGTTGGGGGTTTGTCTTGGAACTTTTTGCGAGGTTCCTATTTTCCTTTTGTCTCTGCCCCCGTGGCTTTTTGGTCTTGTTTTGGCTCTGGCTCTGTATCCGCTGTCTTTTGCAGAGGCGAGGGCAGGATCGTTTCGGGTTTGTTGTTTTATTTTCTTTCTGGCCGTTTGTTCTTTTCCTTCAGTGACCTGTCCAGCCGGTTCGCTCTTCACTTGTGGTTCCCCCAAGCCCCTTACTTCGTTCGTCACTGGCCCCTGGCTGCCGTTTTTACCGGCTCCGCCTTGCCTTCGGCATGGCTTTTGGTCTTTGGGATAACTTCTTGGTGACTCCGGATTGTCTCCCCAAAGTCTCCATCGGCTTGTGTTCTTTGTGTCAGGGAGATGTCTCCCCAACCCCGTTTGTTTGGCCGACTGTGGTGGCCCCCTTTTCCCTTCGGTATGTTGGCGTCTGTTCGGGGTGATCTCTCGGCGAACTCCTCTTGGTCTCAATGATAGGAACATTTGGAGGTCTTCGGCGTGAGTTATACCTTTCCTTGAAAGGTCTCGGCGATGTCATCTTGTTACGCCAACCGATGATGGAGGACTTAATGCTTCGGTGAAACTTATATTTCAGTGTGTGGTCTTAGCGAATCTATTATGTCTTGCCGACGATATTTTGTGTTTTGCTTTTGGTGTGGGTTATACCTTTCATTGAAAGGTCTTGGCGATGTCGGCTTGTTATGCCGACCGGCATTTCAGGGTTCTTCATTATGGCTAATGTTGCTTCGCTATAGTGTCTCAGTGAACTTAGTGTGTCTTGCCGACAGGGTTCAGTACGTGGCTTTTGGTGTAACCCGATAGAATCTCTATGATGTCTCCCCGATGGTCCGATCCTACGGCGATAGTGTCAAATAAAAAGTGCTTTTCAGCGAGAAAAACCTTAAGCTGCAGCGGCATGACAAACGCGAGGGGACTTTCGGGGAAAGGAAATGACATCTATAGGAGGTCTCCCCGAGAGCGATAAGCTATAGCGACTATGAACAAAACGAAAGGATTGCTTCGGTGTGAGGTGTCCCCCTGTCTCGGCAAATGGAAAGCACATAAAGGAAATACATTTCGATGAAGCATTTTGAACCTATATGACATCTCAATGACAACGGCTAATGGGTATTTTAAAGGCGGCCGTCTGATCATGGACGATCAACGGTTGAGTTTCAAGCTAAGCCACGGTCAGGGTTTCTGCTATGTTCGCGCCAGAAGCCTGGTGCATTCATGGTGACAGAGAGTTGTTCGCTGGCTCCACCGAACCAGCATTCATGGTGACGTAGCTCTGGTACAAGGATGGCATGGCTCGAGTATGGACGCGCGGATTTGGTGGTAGATTTGACATCGATTGCCTGGCTTCTTTCATGCGGGAGTGTCTTTCCTGCAGCAACCCGACCAATGACATTTATGAGGCTAGAGAAGTAGTTGAAGAACATGGTGATTAGGGTTTGACATGGCACTGATGTGGCTTTGAGTTGGATGGCGTTTCTAGAGCTATTTAAAAGGAACTTCTGAATCATTTGTAGGGGTCTGGGGCCAGAAGTTAGAACAAAAATCTGAAGAGAAGAGCACTAAGTCACAGAGTCAGGTTTTTACTAGATTTTGAGGTTTAGGGTTATAGTCTATAAATTGTGAGGTCTTGGACACATGTATGAATCTGAATGTATAGATTGAGATCTTTAAGTCTCTCCTTTGTATTGTGCGTATGGATTGTTAATGAAAGTTGATCAAGGATCACTTATTTAATCATTTTAATGTAATGTTTTACTGTCTGTTCTGGTTGTTGCTCTTATTCAAGGAATAAGTTAAATGCTTTAATCATATAAGAGATTCATATGTATGATAGGAGGATTTGATAAGTAGTCTTATAGATCTGATCACTAGTTGTGAGACTAATAAGGTTAATCTTGCAAAGACTTTAATGTCCAGAGTAATGGTTCCTTCTATTTGCAGATTATTGTGACTCCTAGCCCAATGGATATGGCACTGATCTGATATATGCTATTTGTCTTTAGGGTTCTAGTCTTCTTGCTCAAGATCAATCATTTTATTTAATCAATCTTGTTTGATGTCTTTCCCTACCTCCTGGTTGCTGCAAGTATTGTGTTACTGGGAATCTAGCCATATTTGAGGTTCTCAATACTTGGCATCAGGAGTCATCTGCTATAAAAAGCAATGTCTAGTCTTATTTGAGGCATTGTGTGGGTATACCCGCCCTGGTTCTGTAGAGCCTAAAGTGCAGAAGATCTCAGTCTTTGACTGAATCTTGTCAGTTGGTCTAGGTCCTCCGAGCTGCCCTTGACTGGAGATGGCTACTCCATAGGTAGAATAGGAGACCAACCTGGTTGCTCATTAAAAACAACCAACAAGATGGCGACTCCGCTGGGGATTGACTAGAATCTTGCCTTATCAAAGAGTCATATCAATTGCCATGTTGGTTAGGTTCAAAGTTTGAAGAATCTCAGGCTTGGAGAAAAGCTTTGTTGCAGTGAACCTGAAAGCTACAAGATCTATGGTGCTCTGTCGGATGGAACTCAGAGAAAGATTTACATGTAAGTGAGCTTCATATCATTTGAAGTTCTGTCCTCTGCAAAGAGGTGGTGACTCTATCAAGGTAAACCCATTGAAGATTCAAAGAATAGTTCCATGACTGCAATGTTTCCAGGTATTCTTCATGCTTTTTGAAAAAAAAATTTATTCCCCTTTATTTGGTGAGATCAAGCACTAGCATCAAGGGAAGTTTGAATATTGCAAGTGGATAGTTGTAGAGGGATAGGTTTCATTTGCAAAATGCATTGTTGTCCTGTTTCTCCCTCTACAAGCTTTGATACCATGCTTAAGGCACAGTCTTGTCCTCATAAGAGAGAGTATGATAAGGAAAGATACAACCCTTTGGATTTTGATAAAATCCAAGGGTTACCCACATGCTGCCCCTAGGGGAATCAATAAATATTTACCCAAGTTTAAAGGTGGTGTTGAGGAATCAGCATCAAGACATATTCAACTTTTTATTGATTTCATTGGACACTGTCAGGTTGAAAAAGAGGATGTGGTCATGAAGCTATTTGTCAGATCTTTAGAAGGTGTGGCTGATGATTGGTTCACTTGCTTACCAGTGCACTCCATTGTTTCATGGTATCAGCTCAGAACTTTGTTCCTTGATACCTTTGGTGATGTATCTAGTCCTAGTAGAGGTCAAGAAGAGGAAGAAGTGGTTGAGAGGGTAGGACAGAGCACTGACCTACTAAGTTGTAAACAAATATCAGATTTGCTAACCACAGAATATCAAAGATGTGCACACAACAACTCTAGGTTGTTGTGGGCAACTCATATCGGTCTTGACGATGAGGACCTGCAGGATGCAAGGTATGATGCAAGTGATTCGATGCCCCTTCTAATGGTGATCTTGCAGATCATGATGACACTGATTTCAGTTTGAAATCAGATTGTGCTTCTGAACCAGAGTTGCTCAATGATGAGCAAGATTGGGATGATGATGACAGTTGGATAGCCCATGAAGATGAGTTAGAATCCTTTGGTGACTCTCATTGCTAGCATGATGAAAAATAGAGCCAAGTGAAAAGAGGAAGTGGGAGTAGTAGTTTAAACCATCATTGCACTAATGATGTGCCTCCTACTGAAAATGATATAGAGCAGTTGCAAGATGTGTTGAATGGTGAGTGTATCCCTTTGTATACACTTGATGAAGTTTTCACAGAATGTGACAATATGCAGAGCACTGGAGCTAGTTGTTTTCAGCTTCAGGGTAATGTAAATAGTGAATATGATAGCTTGTTGTCACATAACAGTCAGCATTTTGAAAGTATGCCTGACTTTCAAATGCATAAGGATCATGTACATGTTTATAATGATGAATATGACAACCTGTTGAGAGGTACTAACATGTTTTATCAGGCATCTATTTGTGATCAGACTATGTTTTCATATGGTCTTGATCAGTATTCACAGGTATTGCCACATGATACAGAATCAAAGAATCAAGAGTGTGGCAATAATAAAGTTTATTGGATCTGGTTGCCAGTTGAAGATAAAACTAAACAGAGAGAAAGTTTTCACTTGCACAGAGGCAACCTGACACTTATGTTTGCAGAGGTACAATCATTCATACTGTTGCAGATTGGCAGAGGCAAGCACAAGTTAGGGAATGTCAGCTCATTTAGCAGAATTCTATTTGACAGGGGTAAATGCTGGCTCTCATTTTTCATTTGGTGGCCTAGTGTCATCAAATGAAATAAATAATCAATAGAGTGACTCTTGAATTTCCTGTTCATGGAAAATTATCAAAGTGGTGCTTCATCTGAAGCATTTCTTTTTCCATGAACATTAGGTTAGGTTTTTGCTTTTCTAGTCAGTTTTGTTTTGCTGTGTCTGCTAACCTTGTCCGATTAGCTCCTGGTCTATTTTTGGCTTTTTTTTCTGGTTTTCTCTCCCAGTGATTTGAATTCTTGTTATGCCCATGAGGGGCATACATCCCCAACTAGAGCCTATGTTAGAGCCTTTTTTGGTTGTCTTTTAGGTTCTGGTTGTGTGCCCTTGTTTTTCATGATATAACTTTAGCTCTGGGGTGTGTTTCATTTTGGCACGTGGGTTAAATGGGCTCCCACAAGGGTTGAGCCCAGCGTGATAGTTTTCATCTCCCCATTGGGGCAGCTTGTGTTAGGGTTTTTCCTGGTTTTTCTCTTCCCCATTTTTGGGATTTTAGTTCAGTTCCCCTTTCTCTTTTGCTTGCCTTGGTTTTTTCTTTCGGAGTCGGGGGCGGAACAGATGCTTGAACGGAACTAGAAATTTTCCAAATTCTGAAGTTCTAGTTCCTATTCACGCATCCATCCCGGTTCTGATTCCCCATGTTTGGTGTTTCTTTTCCTTTCTGCCCTGCGTCGGTCGCTGGTTGTTTTCCCGGCTCTGCCTCTTTGCTTGTCTTTTGTTTTGTTTCCTTTGGCGGGCGCGGGACCAAAGTGGAATCGGGTTTTGGAACCCTTCTCATGCTAATTGTTTTGGGTTTTGCTCTGACCCCGGCTTCGCTCGCTTTGTTTTCCTTTTGATTTTTGCGGAGGCAGAACCGGGTCGGGGGTTTGTCTTGGAACTTTTTGCGAGGTTCCTATTTTCCTTTTGTCTCCGCCCCCATGGCTTTTTGGTCTTGTTTTGGCTCTGGCTCCGTATCTACTGTCTTTTGCGGAGGCGGGGGCGGGATCGTTTCAGGTCTGTTGTTTTCTTTTCTTTCTGGCTATTTGTTCTTTTCCTTCAGTGACCTGTCTGGTCGGTTTGCTCTTCACTTGTGGTTCCCCTGAGCCCCTTCGTTCGTCACTGGCCCCTGGCTGCCGTTTTTACCGGCTCCACCTTGCCTTCGGCATGGCTTTTGGTCTTCGGGCTAACTTCTTGGCAACTCCGGATTGTCTCCCCGAAGTCTCCGTCGGCTTGTGTTCTTTGTGTCAGGGAGATGTCTCCCCGACCCCCATTTGTTTGGCTGATTGTGGTGGCCCCCTTTTCCCTTCGGTATATTGGCGTCTGTTCGGGGTGATCTCTCAGCGAACTCCTCTTGGTCTCAACGATAGGAACATTTGGAGGTCTTCGGCGTGAGTTATACCTTTCGTTGAAAGGTCTCGGTGATGTCATCTTGTTACGCTGACCGGTGATGGAGGACTTAATGCTTCGGTGAAACTTATATTTTGGTGTGTGGTCTTAGCGAATCTGTTATGTCTTGCCGATGATATTTTGTGTTTTGCTTTCGGCGTGGGTTATACCTTTCGTTGAAAGGTCTTGGCGATGTTGGCTTGTTATGCTGCCCGACATTTCAGGGTTCTTCGATATGGCTAATGTTGCTTCGTTATAGTGTCTTAGCGAACTCAGTGTGTCTTGCCGACGGGGTTCAGTACGTGGCTTTCGGTGTAACCCGATAGAATCTCTATGATGTCTCCCCGATGGTCCGATCCTATAGCGACAGTGTCAAATAAAAAGTGCTTTTCGGTGAGAAAAACCTTAAGCTGCAATGGCATGACAAACATTAGGGGACTTTCAGGGAAAGGAAATGACATCTACAAGAGGTCTCACCGAGAGCGATAAGCTATAGTGACTGTGAACAAAATGAAAGGATTGCTTCGGTGTGAGGTGTCCCCCTATCTCGGCGAATGGAAAGCACATAAATGAAATACATTTCGATGAAGCATTTTGAACCTATATGACATCTCAACGAAAATGACTAATGGATATTTTAAAGGCAACCCTCTGATCATGGATGATCAACGGTCGAGTTTCAAGCTAAGCCACGGTCAGGGTTTCTGCTATGTTCATGCTAGAAGCCTGGTGCATTCATGGCGACAGAGAGTTGGTCGCTGGCTCCACCAAACTAGCATTCATGGTGACGCGGCTCTGGTAGAAGGATGGCATGGCTCGAGTATGGACATGCGGATTTGGCGGCGGATTTGACATCGATTGCCTGGCTTCTTTCGTGCGGGAGTGTCTTTCCTGCAGCAACCCGACCACTGACATTTATGAGGCATGAGAAGTAGTTGAAGAACATGTCGATTAGGGTTTGACATGGCACTGATGTGGCTCTGAGCTGGATAAAATTTTTGGAGCTATTTAAAAGGAACTTCTGAATCATTTGTAGGGGTCTGGGGCTAGAAGTTAGAACAAAAATCTGAAGAGAAGAGCACTAAGTCACAGAGTCAGGTTTTTACCAGATTTTTAGGTTTAGGGTTATAGTCTATAAATTGTGAGGTCTTGGACACATGTATGAATCTGAATGTATAGATTGAGATCTTTAAGTCTCTCCTTTGTATTGTGCACGTATGGATTGTTAATGAAAGTTGATCAAGGATCACTTATTTAATCATTTTAATGTAACGTTTTACTGTCTGTTCTGGTTGTTGCTCTTATTCAAGGAATAAGTTAAATGCTTTAATCATATAAGAGATTCATATGTATGATAGGAGGATTTGATAAGTAGTCTTATAGATCTGATCACTAGTTGTGAGACTAATAAGGTTAATCTTGCAAAGACTTTAATGTCCAGAGTAATGGTTCCTTCTATTTATAGATTATTGTGACTCCTAGCCCAATGGATATGGCACTGATCTGATATATGCTATTTGTCTTTAGGGTTCTAGTCTTCTTGCTCAAGATCAATCATTTTATTTAATCAATCTTGTTTGATGTCTTGCCCTACCTCCTGGTTGCTGCAAGTATTGTGTTACTGGGAATCTAGCCATATTTGAGGTTCTCAATACTTGGCATCAAAAGTCATCTGCTATAAAAATCAATGTCTAGTCTTATTTGAGGCATTGTGTGGGTATACCCGCCCTGGTTCTGCAGAGTCTAAAGTGTAGAAGATCTCAGTCTTTAACTGAATCTTGTCAGTTGGTCCAGGTCCTTCGAGCTACCCTTGACTGGAGATGGCTACTCCATAGGTAGAATAGGAGACCAACCTAGTTGCTCATTAAAAACAACCAACAGGGAGTAGGAGTGGTAGGAGGCCATGGATCAAATTCCCTTCGGGAACCTCTCTTTATGCCCTATAGATAATACCAGGGCCTAGGAGGCTTGTTAGGGAGGTACGATATCCTAGTCTATGGCCTACGCCAAGGAGGGATCATTAGACTCAATGGGTAGAAGCCATACTTATTCATCCAATACCGTTCCCAAGAAAGGGGAGTGGGCGAGTCATCCTGGGAGGAGGCAAGCTTCTCCTTTCCTTTTTGGGAAGAGGAGGCAACCGATTGTTGTGCTATAGGAAGAACCAATTTCGGCTATCCCTTGCCCCCAGTATTAAACCTTATGTAGTTTTTGTAAAGTAGGTCTATTCTTAGAGGAAGAAGACTAACCAAGGTAGGCCAAAAGTGGTCTAGTAAGTATCCCTCATGAGACATTAGAGGCTGGTATCCACTGTCATGCACTACATGCATGACACCTTCATAAGAGAAATTTAAACATTTATGAATAGAACAGGTGATCCCATTCATGGAGGCTAGGCAAGGTATGCCTAGCTTCATCCTGAATAGATCTAACTCTAGAATGACATCAAAAACTATGTCAATGGCCCTAGGTGCAACTAGGACAAACAAAGTTATCAAGCCATATGGCTTTAGAGAAGACCATCATGTGTACAGATGGTAGATTTAGTTTCTTCATATTCTTTTCTATGTAGTGTGTTAAGCCACAATGTCTCTTCTATGATAACATTCACTCGACTCGTAGGATCTACTAGGACCCCTGTCACATTGTTGCCATTGAGGCAAGTGGGAGTATAGAGGGGAGAGGGCTTGTTATTTAAGGGCAAGTCCTGCAACATGAATGTTACATCTAGGGAACTAGGTGTCAGTTGTCTGGTAGGAGAAAATGTGACCATGTTAACATAGGCCTCGAGCTAAGTGATAGAATCAGTGGGATTGAAAATCATGTTAGAAAAATGTGAGAGAAACGGATCTATGCATATCTGTAGTTTACTATTCGCTTTCACCACCGATTTGTTCATACTTTTTTTGCTACCATCAAGACGAATAGTACCATCCTTGATGTGGTCCTATATCTCATGACGTAGGTGCATACAGTGTTCAGTATCATGTTCGTTAACTTGATGGTACTGACAGTAGGTACTTCCATCATACCAATTAGGGTAAGGTTCCTTAAGAGGCTTAGGGTTTGGAAAATTTATGATCTTATCCTTCAACAACTTTTGCAAGATAGAAGAATAAGATTTTGAACATTGTGAACTTCTAGTTGCGTCTGAGGCCATTGTCATTTGTAATGGCTACTAAATTTGCAACAGATTTTCCTTTCCTAGAGATCAACACAATGGACTTCCCTTCAAAATGGGAGCATGAGGAGGGTCCCCCAAACTAGACCACTATTTGTTGGTACTCTTGTAGGGCTACAGAAAAATGCATGAAAGAAGGGTATTTCTTGAGGGAAAACTTCTCTTGCAAGGGCCTTTGTAAGTTCCCTATGAATACCTTCTACATATTAGAATCGGGCAACAAATACTAGATTTGTGAGAAGAGCGCTTGATATCATGCTATAAAATTAGTGATTTTTTCATTATCTTCTTGTTTACACCAGACAAGATTCAAAAAGGTCATCTTTGGCCCAATGTTAGCTTGGAACTATCATATGAATTGGTTTACAAGTTGATCAAATGAGAAAATAGAATTATCGGGAAAGGAACAGTACCATTCAAGTGTTGTATCCTTGAGAGATCGAGGGAATAGTTTGGCCATCAATGCATCGTGATGGAAGAAGTCTGTGAAAAATGAATTAAAGGTAGACACATGTGTTTGTGGGTCCCCATAGCAACCGTATTTCTCAAATTTAGGAATCTCCATTCCTTGAAGGAAGGGAGTGTTCAGGATTGTAACCGACAATGGGATATGCCAGAAGAAGGGTTGGAAGATAGGCTGGGTAGAGGCTTGGGAGAGACTCACTAACTGGCTCTACATCTTACCAATATTTTGAAGAGTGTTCAAAATAGGGTCATTAGAAGATAAAGGGCTAGAGGAACCTCCTATAGAATCGCTACAGGAGCCACCACTGGAACCACTGACATGACCACCACCGGAACCACCACCGGAGCCACTTCCACCAGTAGGGCCTCTGCTGGAGCCACCTCTACTTCTAAATCCACCACCATGGCCTCCACCAGAACCACCTCCACTAGCACTGCTTCTGTTGTTGAAGCCACCATCACTACCAAATAGCCCACCGCTCATCTCGCCAAAGCCTCCACTACTAGAGGTGACAAGAGGGGTGAAGCTAAAACCCAAGGGTATCTTGTTCACTCTGATAGTTTCAGATCCCTCAGAGGAAAAGGGGATACTTATCTAAGGTATGAAATTGGCCATGTACACCGACATAGGAGGCATCGACAGTCCTAGCTATCTCTCATGGTCTTCAAAGGTGAATCCTCTTATAATGTTTGGATTGTTCGTAGGAGCACATGCGTTAGTTAGACTATTGAGACTATCCAGGAGCTCTACGCCTGTTCAATATTTTCCATCCATATACTTCAACTCACTAATGACCTGAGCGGCCTTGGCCATCTTTGGGTTTCTTTCCAAGTGATTTTCTAAGTCACCCAACCCTTTGCTAAGGGCGGAGACATATTCCGAAGGAATTTGAATAGCCTCATACTTTTCCATTGATGATGGTGTAGGAGACACAAGAGGAGTGGGGACGTGGTCAGTCTCATCAGAGAATCCTATCTCGCCCCTCGATAATTGCTCTTGTGTAGCTAGACCAATGGAGGGACCAGAGAAAAGGCCTGTAGAGAAACTAGTAGTGACCTTCGTTATTTCCATCAGAAGGTGTCATATACTTCTCCTAACAATATACCTAGAGGTTGTGGAATAGGTTGTGATTCTCATAAACTTTCACAACACTTAGGAGCACAACGATCACAAGGCACAAGAGGGAAGCCTCAACACCAATAGATGAACAGATGTTGGTTCACATCAGCTTCACCAAAAATGTAAGAGAGGGGGACCAACAACGTTCAAGGCCCTAGGTCATGGAGAGCCAAGAGAGGAAGGTTACCTTAAATTACCTAAGCTTAAAGGGGTGTTTTGGAATGGAGGACGAGAGTGATGAGGAATAAAAGGTCCTTCAACCACTCTGTAGACCCAAAAATCGGAATGGGGCTAGGAAATCTAGTTTTTAGGTTCAACACTGTGCCTTAGGTAGCTCTTACCACAAGGACAAAAGTGTGGTTTTTGGGACGACAACACAATGCGCTAGTGTCTCTCAAGTGCACTAGCATCTGTACGACCAGAGGACTAAAAAATACAAGGTTGAACATTGGAAAATAGACTAACAACCTAGCTAATGGTTTTTAGGAGAACAAAATAATGCTATGAAATAAAAAATGTATAGACAAATATGATAAAGTAAGTAGATTAAAGCTAGGGTGACAAAAATGATCTCACAAAAGAGCCTGTTTTCTAGCTAGCTCCAAGAAAACTTCCACTTGCACAAAAGAAAGAGGAAAATTGTTGGATGGCTGTATAGGGGTCTACCATAGTCAGACCCCCATTTTGGTGTTTCCACCTACATAGAAAGCCAAGTTTGAAACAATGGAGAAATATGTGATAAAGAAGGAAATGAAGTAAAGAACACAAAAACACTACAAAACAGTGTTATGCTACCCAGCCAAATTGTAGAGGAGAGGAGTAGAAAGCTTACCACCTCCACCAAGAGCTCACTAGCTAATGGAGGAGAAAATGAGAGGACTCAAGCCCCTATGGCAATGGTGTTTGTTCCACAATTTCTCTAAAGAGTTGATGGAATGTTGATGTTGCTACTATGGAGTGCAAAGTGCTACTTGAAGGCTGAAAGTGAATGCTAGAATGCTTGGATAGTGTGCTAAAGGATGCAATAGAGATGAGCTAAATGCTTAGAAGATGCAAAGAGATGAAAATCATGTAGAATGAGTGAATTCAAAGGAGAGAATGAAGAAAATGATCATATTCGGGTCGGTTAGTCAAAGGGGGCATTACAAACCAACCTCCAAGGGGAAGTGTAAAACCTTTGTAGGCTCCAAACGTGGGAATCTACCAGGGATGTAAGCATGCCACATTGATGTCTACGCACTACGTAGGCATCCCCAACAGTTATTCCTTTGCTGACACACAAAACAACCACCAAGTGGAATGAAGGTAGCAGGCTTATGTGGAATTTAGCCTTCAAATTTGGTTTTCTAAAGTGAGGGGTAAAAGGGGAATTTACATAAGGGGTGCAAATTCGCTCCTATACAGGAGGAAAATTAGCCAATTAAACAATTAATGAAATAATTTAATTGTGTAAGTTGAGGAATTAATAAATTTATGGATGACATGTGCCACATGAGGCTAAGGGAGATGGTATATCCCCTTGGGTCTAGGGAAAAGAAGTCCAAGGCACCCCATCAAGTCGCTTTCTCCCATTCTCTCACATGATTGAACCCTCCAAGGATATTAAAATTCTTTGTGATTGAATTAATGATTGGCCATGAGTTTATTAATATCTAATTATGGTAATCTACTAATTAGTATTATTGTGGTAAATGATTATAATCTTCTAATCAATTTGATTATGATAAATGGTTCTAACCTGTGTGTAGGGCTTCAATCGAGACTTCAATAAGGTGAAAGATATTCTCTAACCCCTTTGTTTATTTAAATTAAGGAATTGGGGAAAATTTAGGACACTCCCAATTAGATGACATTACAAGTGGTATCAGAGCATGTTCTTGCTAGCCCGTGGGACATACCTACTTTAACCACCATTCAATTAGAATTAACTATTTAACCTTATTCTTAAGTAGGCCAATCATGTATTTCTATATGCGTGTTCCTTCCATGTGTATAATTCATTTATTAAGTGTATCCACACGAATGCTTCATGCTTCCTATGCATACTTTATGAATTACATGTATTCATGTGTATGCTTCATGCTTCCTGTGTATACTTTATGTATTCAAGCATATAATTTGTGACGTACATGTATTCAAGTGTATAGTTTGTGACTTATGTATATTCAAGTATATACTTTATGACTTATGTGAATTCAAGTGCAAAATTTGTGCCTTACATGTATTCAAGTATATACCTTGTGACTTACATGTATTCAAGTGCATACTTTGTGCCTTACATGTATTCAAGTGTATTACCTATATTCAAGTGTATACCTTGTGAATTTCCACTTCCAATTCCTATCAAAGTATCACAACTGAAGCTAATATCATCACAAAAAGAGAAATATTTGGTTACAAATCTTAGTTTGTGATTGCTTGACGACAAGAAATCTTGGGTAGGGTGGATTGTCATGCCCCCACAATTGTAATACCTTGGCTTACCTCCTTTATAGCCCAATATTATGGTGCAAACTCTTCTAATGTCTAGTTGAATCCCTTCAATTGGGCTGACACCTTTGAACTTAGAAAATAAATTAGATTTATTATATTATTTGTGGCTGACTCAGTTTCATTTAAGGAAAAATAATAACAATGATTCCCTATTAATAGAGGGTAGTGCTATACTTTAGGGGGAATAAAAAAATCCAAAATAATAATGATTACTTCCTATTGAAAACATCAATGATCATGATTATCCTCCATAATAATGATTATACTAAGCAATACTCAGCAACAATAAATATATACAAAAAATGATATGAAGAAGTGTAAAGGAACCAAAATATATACGCAAACAAACCTCCTCAAGAAAAGCCAAGCAAAGCACGTTATAAGTTATTAAAACAAAAAAAAAGAAAATCGAATTCATTTTTATGTTGACTATTTTTTCTATTGCCCGCGGCCAAAAACCATTCTCTTGCATGCTCGCATTTTGGGAGGAGATAATCTTCAGTTTTTTTCATCAAATTGTTGCTATTTTGTCACCAAGATGCCGCCACGTCGACGGGGTGGTTGAATAAGTGAGGATTGTTTATTTTTTGTTGTGAATTTGTTAGTTTTAGGCTATTTTTTATATTAATTTGTCTAATTTGTAGGAAATGATAATGATCTTAAAAACCCTCTTGTAAACCCTCTTGAAAATCCTCAACAACCAGAGCAACAAGAACATGAACAAAATCCTCAAGTTCAACCAGAACAATAATCTCCTCCACCAATTCCTCAACATTCTCCTGGAACTCAACAAAATATAATGGGGGTAATTGAACACAATAAAAAATAGATTGAGGAGTTAATCACGATGTTGAACGATCTAGTAAGATCAACCATGGAAAGAACACTTGGTAGATCACTTAAAAAAATGTGAAAACATGTAGATGAAATCAACAAATAATCAAGTGGTTGGGCAGATAGGAGGCAAACAACAAATAATTTTTATGCAGATAAATTATCATATAAAAAAGCAAAAGATGATTTTTTTTATAAAATCTCAATTGTGCTCATTATTCACCAACCCACACACAAACCAAAATCTTGACCTTAATGCAAAGAGGTTTCCTATCCATTGGTGCCACCACCAAGGGATCAAGAACTATTTTTGGGATAGGTAGTACATGGTTTTTGACTACCCACTATGCAATAATTGTGAAGTCCCACAATATTTCTTAAGGAAGCTCTACTATGAGTCCATCCTGAACAAAATCCCTAATTATTTTTCTACGAGAGACTTCTAGGGGAGAGGTGGGGAGTCGACACAAGGAAGATCCGGTGCATGATAGGATCCTAGGCTGTAAGCGAGATGAGCTCTCGCTAGGCCGGATCATGAGCACGTCATTATCCCTTCCATTGTGAAGGAGAGTGCTGAGGTAGCCACCTTGTAGTATATTAGATATTTGACCTAGATTGTCATTCTAGCATGCCAGTCCTATAGTACAACACCATTGAGGGGAGTCTTCGAGTGGTAGGTTTCCACCCCATTCATGTTAGGTTTGCGGGGTGACTTGTACATATGACCCCACCGACACTAAGGAGGCTGCTATGCAGGATACATGTGTAGCTATGGAGATGGCGAGGGAAACTAAAATTTTGAATGAGGCTTATGGAATCAATACTTAGGTAAATGTTAGCATGTTCATTGAATTTAATTTATTAAATTTCATTTTTGAAATGCAAGATTAACTAATTTAGTTTTATGATTGTAATAAAATTTTAGGGTCTCAATGTTGATACTGGATACATTGACCCTACACCTGTTTATTACTCCACTGCATCTACCATTGAGGTATATAACTAGTAAACAATTATAAATTTATTACATTTGAATACATTGTTATATGAATGGTATTATAATATTTGATTTTGGATGTTGAATAGGCTAATATTGGAGGTTTCGTGGGAACACCTCCCAGTGCCAGTGGAGTTAGACAAACCTACACGCAGGTAACAGAATAAAGAGTCTAACTAATGAATTGTACTTAATATATTTGTGTAGTGGGTGATCCCACAATACTGGTTTACAATTTTTGGCCAAACTGGACATTGAACTGAATATTTTTAACTAAATCTTCACTTTCGGGCACCTATAGCGGCTAAACCATGATGAATTTGAAGATGATGCAAACTAGTGATTTGTGACATTTTTTCTATAGATTCTAAATATATTTTTTTCAATTTTTTTTGAATCAGATTGCACTTCTTTTTCCATCTCCTTTAAAAACTAGTTTTTAATGGTAAACACCATTTTTAAAGAGTGACATCACTGGCTAACAAAATTTTTTTTCTATGAAGGATGAAATTCTAATTTTTCAAATTTAGATTCATAACTACGATATCTAGTGCATGGAATTTGTTTCATAAAATTTCATAAAATATTTTTTTCTTAATTAAGTTTCAAAGTCAAACCTTTTACAATTTAGACATGATTCATTGGCTAAAGCATAACTTTTTTGTATGTATCGAAATTCAATTCTTTTTTTTGTTGGATCAAGGACATCAATATCTAGTGCACTGATAGTTTTCAATTTTTTTTTTGATAATCTACTATTTTTCCACATGTGCATAATAGAGAGCTTTATTTCGGCAAAAAACCTATGTTTAATCAAACTAAAAAATAAAATACATAATAAAACCAAAACATATTAAAATTATATTTGATGGATAGCTCGTTCCAAGGACTACCATCATTCAGTTGGGTCTATGAAGTCTCCTCCATTTTCATCCTCAACCTAAGCTTTGAAGGGAAAATTTTTGCTAAAGTTTGGTGCAAGAGGAGGAGAAGGGAAAAAAAGGGGGGTTCAAATGAACCCAATGTTTGAGTGAACCCCCCTTGGAGGTTTGCTAGAACCAGAGTTTGAATGAACCCTGGTTCGAGTGAAGCCCCCTTTTATTCAATTTTCCATTGTCTTCATTATAAAAAAAATAAAAAAGGTGGGTCCCATCATTTAATAGGGTCCACTCAAACTAGGGTCCGTTCGAACCCCTTTTGGGTCCATTCGAACACCCCAGTTCGTGTGAACCCCTAAAAGGATTTTTTTATTTTTCATAGGAGAATTTTTGCAATTTTCCTTCCTCACTGGAATTATAAACCAGTATTGTGGGATCACCCTAGTTTATATTCATATCATTGATTACATTGCATTGTACATCTTTCAAACTCAAAGCATTACTTCACATTCCATAACTAATAACTAGATGTTGATAAATGAAAAAATTTCAACTACAAGATAGTTGTTTAGAAAGTCAACATAAGCAGTGATGCAATTACTTCACATAGCATAAGTAATAACTAGGTGTAGCTACCAATTGCATTTGCTTGTCATGGCATTCCATGAGACCACTTTTTACTGAGGCATCTTTTCAAAAATTTCACTACCTTGTCTATGTAAGGATGCTTGGAAGAAATATATGAAAGAATAATAGTAAGCAATAGCATAGACAAGGCAACAAGTTTTTTGTAAAAATGTCTCAAAGGAATGTGGTCTCATGGTGATGTCCATCACCATGAGACCCAATTTTTTCAAGGAATTTTTTCAAATAGCTCACCGCCTTTTCTATGCTACAACATTTTCCATACATGTCTACCAAATCATTTTATCAAACAATTCACTTCCTTACTACTATGGATAAAAGCCTAAAAAAAGGTGCTTTCCAACAAACTATGGATTCTTGGAAAAAACTCTATCAAAGAATAATAGTAAGCAATAGCATAGACAAGGCAATGAGTAGTTTGAAAAAAATCCTCAAAGAAATATGGTCTCGTGCTGATGGAATGCCATTCCATCACCATGAGACCACATTTCTTAGAGGCATTTTTTCAAACAACTTACTGCCTTTTCTATGCTACCACATTTTCCATACATGTCTGTAGACACGTAAAATGTACTGATTGACATTGTGCATCTGATCCAGACTACTAACATCATTTTTTCCTAAATCATCCTTCGGTCTAACCATTTAATCAAATACCCTTATCTGATTAAATTTATCAATATTCCTCTCTTAATTGAATAAATCAGTTATCCAATTAAGTCACCTCTTCTCGATAATTAAATTAACCATTTTGATCTAATTATCTTATTTAATTAAATAATTAATTTTATTTGATTAAATCTCTAAAGTCTATCTATTGAATTAAATAAATTAAACCTTATTTAGTTTAATCTAACAATCATCCCTTTTAATTAAACAAATCATAAATCTTTATTTAATTAATCTCTCATCACATTCCTCTCATATTTGATTTAAATAAATTCAAAAATTTAAGTCAAATAGGTCACATCATTTAACTTCATTAAATTAATTAAATTTGATTAATTTAATCTCCTATCATGTCCCATCCTCTAGCTTTTACCACTTGCACATAAAAATAGATTTAATTGATTCATTAAATCTCTATTTTTCCTCAACAAGGCATCTTTTGGGAATATTCTCCAAGTTTGAATTCAAAATCCAAGTTGACATGTACATCCAACAAGGCATTAACTCCATCTTTCATGTTCTTTGCCTTGAGCCAAGTGGCATTCAATGCATTCTTTCTTCCCTCTTGCATGTCATTTCAACAAATTTAAAATTTAAAAATAGGCATTTATTGACACAATCCTCAAAACTTGCACATCCTCCATCCACTCATAGGTTGACAAGTGGCATCTTGCCATTGGATGAATGTTAGTCCCACATTGCTCTATTTTGGACATTCATCCATCTTGGCATTCTATAAATAAGAGGCTTCATTCCTCATTTTAGCATCCACAATTTGAGTAAACTTACTATGCTCAAATTATTAGCAAATTCCATCCATTATCATTGAATCTTAGCTAGGTTATGTAGGTTTTTCCATTGGAGCACTCATCAAGCATCAACAAAGTGGATCATTCATCAACATTCATCAAACTTGCATCATAGGAGTTGGGAAAGGGCCAATTTTCACATCAAATTGGCACCAATTCCCCCACGAGATCAAGAGTTTGCTTGTTTAATTAGGATTCAATCTCTCTTTTATTGATTTCTTATTGTGTTCTTCATCTATTTTCCTAATTTAAACTATGCTAATGGATTTCATGGGGAATCCTTGTTCTTGCTTGCATTTCACCATAAATGAAATGATGTTCCGCCATCCACTAACATGTCCTAGGATGTATCCTTCCTACAATGGGCATTATCTTTTGGAAATAGTTTCATTCCTTATCCTTAAAAAAATGCATCCCCTTTTGGTTAGCGGTATTGAAGAACATCAGCTTGTTTGTTTACTTTATCTTTATCTTTTGACTTATCTTATTGTGCTCATTCCAAGGACCTCTCGATGATATCCAAGCAGAGGATTTAGAGAAATAAGAATGGGGAAATGATCATTATCTTTTGTCTGCTGTGCTTGTTGGACGTTCTTGTAATATAACTTGGCGAATACTTGCTTTATTAGGTATGCATGGAGGAGGTTTTGGGAAACTTGTTGACTATTGCATTGATAGGTTATACCTTTCCGTGTTTTGGTCTGAGGTGTTTGAAACTTCTAAAGTGCATCCTAGCAAGGTTTTCATATGTCAGGTGTGAAAAAGGATACTCCTATCTGTTTGTTGAGTCAAATTACATCACACTAGGTACAATGCCATCCTATTTTTCTATACCTTGATGCATTGTACCACGTGTGTCATCAAATATAAGGAAATTGGACCTTTGAAAATCCAAACTCCTCAGAAAGTAATCATCATCATTTTCATATTCATCATCTTGTGTCTTGTTGAAATGACTTCTTGTCTTTCATCCCTTCTTGCTCATCGACTAACAAGGTACTATGATAGTTAGTTATCGTCGTCATCGATCCTGCATCCACAAATCATTAGCATATTTCATAAACATATCATATAGGAAACATATGCATTGCATTTCCATCATCATATAAACATGGTATTATAAGTATTCTTCATAGATAAGCGCATCCACTTTTTTCCATCACATTGCATTCATCACATAAATCATTGCATAATATTCATGTGCATAGACATTTCATAGTCACTTCATATTTTCATTTATTGCATAATCATACATAATAGGTACATAAGCATTATAGATAATCCATTGCATACACACTTGCATAACATCATAAATTCATCTCACACATTACGTTCATTTTGCATAAAACATCATCATATCATTGCATATAGTACATCATAGTAAATGCATCACATACATTACATTATCATTTAACATTTTTAGGATAATATTCGTTATTCTAAGAATCTTAGAAAACCATCTCATTTGCATCATCAATACACATTGAATATAAAACACGAACATTCCATTTACATTGCATTATATCGTCCATTAATCATCCATATCATCTCATAAATAGCATCACAATCATTTTTTGCATTTCATTGCATAAATCATTCCACATTATTATAAGCATAAATAGAAACATAAAAATCCATTACATGCAAAGCATACATCCATCCATAATCATTTCATATATAAGCATGATTCACATCATTTTGTGTATACACCATAGATTATTTCCATATCATTTTTTATATTGCATATTACATATCATATCATTTCAAATAATCATATAGATTGCAGCATCATTACACATCACATAAATACATCTGCATATCATAAGTCAACAACATATAGATTTGTTAGTCATAATCATTACATAATGCATATATCATCGAAAATAAATGCATGCGTAAATACACCATATAACACCATAACATCATTGCACAACATATAAAAATAGAATCATCCATACATGCATAAATAAATAATACACATCACATTATATCAAAATCATCATCTCATATATATATGATCATCGAATAAATATCATAGTACAAAATAATCAGATCACTATACATATATGTCAATCAGTACAAAAAGGCCCATTAGGTTATCAAAAAGGAGCCCATAAGGCACAAAATGGTATCATCTCGATCAAAAGGAGACCTAACCCTCCTGTCTGTTTCCCTCGCCCCTGTCACCATGACCCTCTACTAGTTTGTAACTGGTGCGTTGCGAGTACTCTAGGACCCGTGCTGCTCTGGGTATGGCCTGATGATAGTGCATACGGTAATAATCCGCCTCCCGAATGGACTCCCTGTAGGACCGAATGGACACTATACTCTGAGAGGAGGAGGCTACCATGCTCTCCAACTATTGTTGCCGACCCATCTTTGTGGCCGCCTGTAACTCTATAGCCCATCTCTGTAGTATGGCCTGATCTCTCTTGGCCCTGATTTGATCTCTCTCAGTCTGCGCCTGATCTCTCTCCCTAGTCAAAGTCTACACCTGGGCCTGTAGCTGTGAAATCAATATATCTTGGGGATCCACCTGCCCTACTGGATACCCTACTAGCTGTGCTCGTGGAGGCTGTACCTGAGGTTGATCCTCACCCCCAGCCTATGGTGGTGCACTTGCCTGCCCCTGTTGCCTAGCTGACACCTACTGCTGATCTTGCATCTGCACATTGGCCTGAACTGGCTAACCTGGCTGAACTGGATGAATTGGGGGCCTGACCGGCTGGTCCTATCATGCACCATCCCTCCATCCCCATCCTCCCCCTCTGCCTTTCACCCTTTGCCAATCAGGGACTACTCTTGGAACTGTCAAATGTAGGGGAGGCCGAAACCAATCCTTGTATGCTTGTGTGACGCCTGGATCTGCAGGCCCCTGATCATAAGCCCATGGCTGAACCACCAAATGTCTAAAACTATCCCTGACCTCGGAAGCAGGAATGTATCACCCCCATGAAACTTGTGACATGGTGTGGGAAAATACGACCACATAATCATCATCTGGCCAATCCTGAGGCTCACCGAACTGACGCTGAATGCACCCAAGTAGATATCTCTCTATCATCGTGTGCTCTCGCCCCTGCATGAAGTGGTCCTGGTTGGAAAAGAAAATATAATCTGCATCATCGGCCCATCCGGGCTGACCAAGGTACGGGCACCATATAAACACCTGCATCTCATCTAGGACCCTCCTCCAATAGGGAATCTCATGCTCGCCTGTGTGTGTGAAGGACACACCACCTCTATAATGCCATACAAGGGGATCATCAGGCCCCATCAGAACTACAACAACTCATGGCTAAAAGGAAACAATATGCTCCCATGCCCATATGTGGAGGAGTGTGACACCTGCTCCGAGTGCTCTGCCATCTAGGTAGACATACTCGTGAAGATCTTTGTATAGTGATGCAAGAAGAACCGACCCCTAAGAAAAATGAGTAGGCCTGTCACGCATCACCATGCGCTCCCAACAGAGTCCCCAACTAGGACTGAAGTACTAGCCTTGTCGATCTGGGCCAACGAGACCTGAAATAATGGCCACAACAACCAAGCGGAAGGGAGGGGCTAGAGCCCTATGACGCTCAAGCTCGATCTGCCCCTCACAAATGACAATGTCCTCTATGTCAAGAACTAAATAACAAGTGTCCCACCCTGCATCCATAACAAAAATAACACGCCAACCATGAATCAACAATCTCAAGATGCGCCAAACATCCTCCAAGGTGACGGTGGCCTCGCCGGTGGGAAGGTGGAAAGAAGGGGTCTCGTTGTGCCATCTCTCGGCAAGCGCTGACAACATGCCAAGGTGGGTGCGAATAGGTACTGCGTAGGCGATGTACCACAACCCCATGTCTCATAGTCGATCCTGATCTCTATCGCTAAGGTCTCGCAAGTAACCAAACAAATTTCGTGACTTGTGCTCTCAGGAATAGAGCTCCCTCACTGCATCTTGCATCATGAAGGGTCATCACGTTAAAAATTTTGATTTTTTTTTTGTTGGGCGTCTAAGAAACCACTCCAGCATCGCTATCTATAAAGGCGTCGCAGTTTTATTTTTATCAAACTACGATGCTGGGGCACAAAATGCCGAAAGCGCACCACTGTGGTACACTTTCCTTCTGAGCGGTGCAGTTTGAAAAGATTCTTGTCATTAAGGCACCGCCACGTCGCACTTTGGAAATGACCTCGCGGGCCATGATCTTAGCATCGGAGTTTGGAATTTATTTTCAAACTCCAAACTCCATCGCTATGGCACAATCTGACATCGAGCGACGTAGTTTGATTTTTGAGCAGTGCTATATGGCCCCACTGCAGAAAACTGATTTTGAAAGCAATAAATGAATGCTAAAAACAAAAGATAAAGCTCAAGTAAGGATCACTTACTGGTGCCCCAATGTCGGGTGGCCACTGGTACATTCAGACTCGATTGGAAATGTGCATTGGGAGCTGTCGTTGCGCCATATCGTTAGGAGGTCAGAGCTCAAATCTAAAGGTTGCTAGATGGTGTGTGTGAAAATGAATTGAAAGTGACCCCTCAAAGCCTTTTTAAGCTTGAAAATTAGGGTTTTTTCACCCTAATTGGCTATCCTGCTAGGGTTTTGGACCCTTGAACCTGTTTTTGTCCAGTTGAGGCCTGTTTTACATTGTTTTATTGTGTTTAGACATGTTTTTGGCCTCCTGGAGCCTTTTTGGACATGTCGGGCACCTTGTCCTCTTTTTTTGAGATCACCCAAAAATTGAAATTTTCATCCAATCTCTGAGGGGAAATATATTGGCATGTTTTCTCTCACCGGGCAGCAGTGGGGCAAGAATTTTTGAAAATGATTTTTTTTGGCTTTGATCGAGATCGTTTATTCTTTGAACCAACGCAACAAGTGCATTGCTTCAAAGAGGGGCAAAATGTAGACACGTAAAATGTAATGATTGACATTGTTCATCTGATCTTGAATACTAACATCGTTTTGTCCCGAATCATCCTTCGGTCTAACCATTTAATCAAATACCCTTATCTGATTAAATTCATCAATATTCCTCTCTTAATTGAATAAATCAGTTATCCAATTAGGTCACCTCTTCTCGATAATTAAATTAACCATTTTGATCTAATTATCTTATTTAATTAAATAATTAATTTTATTTGATTAAATCTCTAAAGTCTATCTATTAAATTAAATAAATTAAAACCTTATTTAGTTTAATCTAACAATCATCCCTTTTAATTAAATAAATCATAAATCTTTATTTAATTAATCTCTTATCACATTCCTCTCATATTTGATTTAAATAAATCCACAAATTTAAGTCAAATAGGTCACATCATTTAACCCCCTTCATTAAATTAATTAACTTTGATTAATTTAATCTCCTATCATGTCCCATCCTCTAGCTTTTACCACTTGCACATAAAAATAGATTTAATTGATTTATTAAATCTCTATTTTTCCTCAACAAGGCATCTTTTGGGAATATTCTCCAAGTTTGAATTCAAAATCCAAGTTGACATGTACATCCAACAAGGCATTAAATCCATCTTACATGTCCTTTTCCTTGAGCCAAGTGGCATTCAATGCATTATTTCTTCCTACTTGCATGTCATTTCAACAAATTGAAAATTTAAAAATAGGCATTTATAGGCACAATCCTCAAAACTTGCACATCCTCCATCCACTCATAGGTTGACAAGTGGCATCTTGCCATTGGATGAATGTTAGTCCCACATTTCTCTATTTTGGACATTCATTCATCTTGGCATTCTATAAATAAGAGGTTTCATTCCTCATTTTAGCATCCACAATTTGAGTAAACTTACTATGCTCAAATTATTAGCAAATTCCATCCATTATCATTGAATCTTAGCTAGGTTATGTAGGTTTTTCCATTGGAGCACTCATCAAGCATAAAAAAAGTGGATCATTCATCAACATTCATCAAACTTGCATCATAGGAGTTGGGAAAGGGCCAATTTTCACATCAAATTGGCACAAAATTCCCCCATGGGATCAAGAGTTTGTTTGTTTAATTAAGATTCAATCTCTCTTTTATTGATTTCTTATTGTGTTCTTCATCTCTTTTCCTAATTTAAACTATGCTAATGGATTTCATGGGGAATCCTTGTTCTTGCTTGCATTTCACCATCTAATGTGTTTGTTCCTATTGTTTTGCAGGTATTAGGATTGGGGTTCGCACAATGTCTACCAAAGCATTTCATCAAACAGTTCATTTGCTTGCTACTATGGCTAAAAGCCTAAAAAAGGTGCTTTCCAACAAACTATGGATACTTGGAAAAAATCTATCAAAGCATAATAGTAAGCAATAACATAGACAAGGTAATGAGTAGTTTGAAAAAATTCCTCGAAGAAATGTGGTCTCATGGTGATGGAATTCCATTCCATCACCATGAGACCACATTTTCTTGAGGCACTTTTTTAAATAGCTCACCACATTTTCTATGCTACCACATTCTCCATAGACATCTACCAAAGCATTTAATCAATCTACTCACTTCCTTGCTGCTATGGCTAAAAGACTCAATTAGGTGCTTTCCAACAAACTATGGATGCTTGGAAAAATCTATCAAAGCGTAATAGTAAGCAATAACATAGATAAGGTAGTGAGTAGTTTGAAAAAATTCCTCAAAGAAATGTGGTCTCATGGTGATGGAATGCCATTCCATCACCATGAGACCACATTTCTTTGAGGTATTTTTTCAAACAACTCACCTCCTTTTCTATTCTACCACATTTTCCATACATGTCTACCAAAGCATTTTTTCAAACTACTTTAACTTCCTTGCTGCTATAGCTAAAAGCCTAAAAATGGTGCTTTCCAAAAAAATATGGATGCTTGGAAAAAATCTATCAAAGCACAATAGTAAGCACTAGCATAGACAAGGTAGTGAGTAGTTTGGAAAAATGCCTCAAAGAAATGTGGTCTCATGGTGATAGAATTCCATTCAATCACCATGATACCACATTTGTTTGAGACAATTCTTGATCTTGGATCTTCAATACTACATCACAACAATATCTCAATAACATGCTTGATGCTTGATATGCTTGACATGATGATGGAACTTGAATTGCTGCAACAATTGATGAAGAATTTTCCCTTAAAGACACTTGAATTCCCTTGTGAATGCTTGAATGCTCTTGTGAACTCAATTTTCTATTATGAATGCTCTCAGAAAAGTATTGGGTGAAAATGAGTGAAAGAAGATTGTATTTATACTTAATTATGCAAGAATTCTCAAAATTACAACACTACAAGCAAACATCAGATCTAGGAGGACAAAATCCTGCCAAGAATTTGAATTAATTTCAATTTTGGTCCACATGGGACTCATTTTCCCAAGATGGAAAATGAGTCCCATCTGGCATAATGTATGGGACCAAAAATCAAAAGTGCTTAGAAAGGTGTAAAAATAGGTTTGGGAATGAAAAATTCAAGTGAGACTCATTTGACCAAGGTGGGGAATGAGTCCTAGATCACTGAATTTGGGCCACATAAGCCATAAACACTTGAATTATGATTGGGCAATGATTGGTGTTGGGATTATCCTCGAAAAGATATAATAAATGAGGCTTGTGGATGCAAAATAGGGCCAACTAAAGCATAAGAGATCCCAATTATGAATGACAAGCCTAGAAAAGTGTGAAAGTGTGTTACAACACTTTACAACACTTCAAATAAGGCAAGATTAATGTTAAAAAGAGATTTATTAGGTGTAATTAATTAATAAAACCTTAGAAAAGTGTGAAAGTGTGTTACAACACTTCACAACACTTTAACAAGGTACAATTTAAATCCATTAGTTCACAAGGGCCTAAGATCTAATGCGAATGTGTCATCCACATTACAACACTAGATCAAGGCAACATTAAGCAAAAATCCACAAGGAGGGCCCACAAAGTGTGAAAATGTAAAGGGATACATTTTTCTACAATACACATTGAAACATATATCCACATACATAGGCTATCTATTTTTTCTTGTATAAGTTTGAAAATGCCTTAATGTGTTAACCTGTTTCCTACATTTATATGTCAATAGTAGGTTGAGTTTCTTTTTGTTTTCTCAAACAATTAAATGTAACATCTTCAATAACTTGAAGCATTATTTATAATAATCAATATAAATTAATCCTTACTACTTTCAATTTTAAGTATATCAATTTCTCAAACTTTCAAGGACATTCTAAACTACATGCTATTACAAATTTGATTTTGTGCTTTTAATACCAATTACAAAAAAAATGTTACTTTTATCTTTTAAAAGAGACACTGACATAAATAAACTAATAGAGTAATATACTTCTTCTTTTCTAACTTGCATAAAAAGTAACTTTTCTTTCTTTTCCTTGATAGATACATAGTTTCATTCTTCCAAACATAGACTTTCAAATGTGACATTTCTCTTTTTCAAAAGATCTTTATACATTTTGTAATGAAAAAATTACAAGATGAAATCAATATTATCATTTCTTGTAATCCAAAAAACATATGATTTTCTTCTCACAACTTGACCAACTCCAAGAAACTTCATAAATCTACATTCATAAACCTAAAAATACAACAAGAAAGGAAAAAACCAATAAGCCAATGGGCTCTCTACCCATCCATAGGGTTGAGAGACATCCCACCCTTGAGCATGGGGTAAAATTTAGCCACTTGGAACTCTCAACAACATAACACAATGAAACCACATAACACAACAATACACATATGTACATATTTGTCCACACTTCATACAATTATAAACACCCTATGCATAGTTCTAACAAATGCGAATTCTGAAAAGGAATTCTACATAGGGGAGTACAAGCTCTACCAATTAAGGGGAAAAATATATGTGTGTATCATAATATATCAAAATCCAATCTCCACATCATAACCTCATACACCATAATGCACCATTAACACAACCCTTTTCATTCCAAAGAAATTAATATGTATATATGTATATGGGATACTCATATCCTTGAATATGCATAAGTACATCAAACAATCAACATAAAACATAACATCCATAAGTACACATGGATGAAAAAATTTAGCCTCTTTGCAAAACCACAACAAAATCCAAAAAACAAGAACATTCTACATTTTAATCAAAAAAGAAAGAGAATCATTCCTACCTCAAGAATGCACTGTCCCATTAATGGTAGAAACCTTGGATGAGGGTCTTCCTCCTCAAATCCTTCAAATTTCTCTCATCCTCTTCCTAATACTCTCACTCTCTCTCTCTCCTCAAGAACTCAAAAATAAGATCACAAAATTACAAGAAGAAAAAGTGAGCAATTAAGTCTTTCCTCTTCATGAAAGAAGAGTTTTAAAGAGAAGGAATAAATTCCTACCACAACCAACTCAACCACCCAACTACCTTCCACTTTCACCACTTTTTTAAGGGAAAAAAAGAAGGGTCTAAAAACCTTTTAAAAAGTTATAAATATCAAAAATAACCTTCTAAACATATATACCTTAGACCTAATCTAATTTCATAATCATAAAATACAACCTAGACCTCCCAAAATCACTTAAAAATCACTTTAAATATCACAAGGTTAAAATTTACACAAGAATATAATCACATTATCACAATATACTAAAAAACATATTTTTTAACATCTTGGCCAAAAGACCTTAGGACTCCATGCCTAGGTCTAACATCACACTAGAGGACATCAAATGTATAAATGAATCCATCATTTGTTGGAATTTTAATCCACCTATACACTCAATCAAAAGTGTTAGTATAGTACATAGCCAAAATAAATCCAAATAACATGTTAGAACCAATCAATTAGCAACCATAGAATAACATATACAATTCATCACTCATAATTACACCAATCAAATAATCTCATAAAAGGATATCATATAGAATCGAACAATCAACATAAAAATAACATCCATATTACATCAAATACCATCTTTGAAAAAGTAAATGTATATGCATCATCATCTTAGCAACCCTTATGACTTAGTACATCTGATATACAAAATAATACTACTACTAGCAACAAGTAGCTATTAACCCAACATAGATTCACATCTTGATTTACACACAATTACATAATAAATAAATGAAACCCATTTGATCATCATATGTAAATCTCAACAACCGTTATATAGATAGAATTATTCAATTATCCATATCCAATAATAGTCAAGCATATGAACATCATTTGCATATAGGAATGACCATTGCTTATAAACTGAGGTATAATATCCAAAGATAGAAGCACATAAAGTATTGGTCAAGAACCATCAAAGACACATAGAATCAATAGGATCACAGAAAGGCAAGGTCTCGCATGCACCAACACCTTGCACTTGACATACTGCTTTTTCAAGATTTGAAAACTCTAAAAGTTAGGTTATGGTTTGATCTATGTTTCTTGTGACTATTTGGTGATGAAAATTTTATATCTATCCTACACACATGAAAAGAGGGGTAAAGGTTTTGTTGTATAAGGGATTGCCTAAGTCAAACCCCATTTTGGTATTTTTACCTCTAAATATAGTAAATGGTGATGATCAAGATGGTATGCTCATCGGGTAGAGGTTTAACAAGAATAATAATTGATAAAAATAAAATGATAAAATGACAATGGTACCTTGGTACGAAATCCTTGATGAAGTGATGCCAAAACACAAGTTACCTTAAATGTTAATTAATGGATTCCTTAATTACTTGATAGACCTGCAAAAGGTTAGTTCCCAAAACACAACGAATTAATGTAGATAGCTTGTAGAGGATAACTCAATACTTCTTCAGCATAATTATATCATAATATCTTCTTTCTCATAATTTCCTTCTTTTCTTCCTAATTTCTTGCAAGTATGGTCTTAATTGATGAAAGAATTGTAATAATGCTACTAATTCAATAAGATGGAAGGAGTTATTTCTTGTCTATTGATATGATTTAGTAATAGTCATGGCATCCTCCACACAATTTCCAAGGCCTTGGTGTTGCTCGCTTTGGTGCTTAATGTTCTTGTACCTTTGACCAATGTCGTGGATCCTGCACCTTCTCTTGAGAGTGATAAGACTACTATTGATAAGGGAATAGCTTATGTGTTGATGTTTGTGGCATTTCTATTGAAATATTTAATTCATTCGATGGTTGTATTTCCGTATACTCTATTTTAAAGGGGGAGGGGCATTATTTTTTGTATTATAAAACCTGCAGAATTTATTTCTTCATTAGGTAGAGGGGTTGTGTTTTTTTTTTTTTTGCGGGGGATGTGATTCATCCATTCACCATTGGTAGAGATTGATTTACATCATTTCGTGTATGTTGATGTAGATTCTTTTGATTTTAGAGGATCTCCATTTTGGTAATATTATTTTTGGAAAGTATTGAGTGGCCCATGCTCTTTCTTCTAAAAAAAATAATGCTACTAATTTTGTCCTTGAATTTGACTAGACTACATTTTAGGATCCTTAATTGTTGAATAAGTTTTCTAGGATTCCAAATGGTGAAAAAGACATGTATTTATATACATTTACTTAATTCTTTCTAAATTTATTATCAACAACTGACAAATGAAATTGGATTTTTAAATGTTAAAATTCCAATAATGAAATATTTAAATTGGGGCCAAAATAGGCTAGACATGGGCACTAGCTCCCTATTTCAGACCTATTTTGGGACATTTTGTGTCCTTAAATAAATATTAAATAATAAATTCCCAATTTACTTTTATTTTTCTAGAGATGACCATAAATGGTAAAATTTCAAGCATAATTAGGTCCAATCACATAGAGGGAACTAAACATAGTGTGAAATGGTTAGGGGTAACAATTTATGATGCTACAATATATATATATATATATACATATATATATGTATATATGTATATATATACATATATATATATATGTATATATGTATATATATATATATATATATATATATATATGTATATATATATATACATATATATATATATATGCATATGTATATATATACATATGTATATATATATATGTATATATACATATGTATATATATATATATCATATATATATATATATATATATATATATATATATATATATATATATATATATATATATATATATATATATATATATATATATATATATATATATATATATATATATGTATATATATATATATATATATAATGAAACAAAGGAAATAGAGTGCTCCAATATCTTGGGAAGATGGAACTTGGGTTTAGGACCTATTTCACTTAGTTTCACTCAAGGAAACCCTAGAGATCTCAATCTAAGGATGGATTAAGGGAAATATATCTGCTAAAGGTTGCCCTAGGGTGTGATTAAGGAATAAATGAGGGTTCACCACCAAGCTAGGGCTTGCAAAGACTAGTAACATGCAAAGCCTAATGATGTGTAAGACTTAAGTAAATGATCTATAAATGAACTCAAATCAGAACAATAAACTAGAAAAATACAAAGGTGCACCTAGGAATCTGAAAGTGCTCAGAAGGAGGACTAAAATCCTAAAAAATGTTGATTTTAATGCTCACCGAGACTCATACGTTAGGATGGGTGTATCAGTCCCAGATTATGGTTTCTAGGTGGAAACATGAATTTGGAAGTGGTGAGTCTAAATCTCTTGAAATATAGAAAAATCACTATACCAGGACTCATATGCCACAAGTGGTGTATCAGTCTCATCCTTCTTTTTCAGAGGTTCAAGATCTAAATCTATTCTTCTATCTCTACTCTTCCTTCCACACTTCATTTTAGGTTTGAAACTCTGAGTTATGACCTATGGGTGACTTTTTATGAAGATAGGTTCTTTGTGATAACTTGACAAATTTCCTTAATCTTGCAACTCAATCCTCAAAGAATATTCAAGCTCCAAGACACCTAGATTTGCAATCACACATGTAGAGAGAGAGAAAAAATTGTTGTTTGTTAGGAAATAAGGGTTTTCCTTGGTCAAACCCTATTTAGGTAATTAAACCATATGATGAAACAATGAAACATGGACATGAAATATGAAACATGAACAATGATACCTTGAATGATGTCTTGCAATGTAAATATGAAATATAACATGAAGTGGCCATGAAGAATGTAGATCTTGATCTTGATTGGATATGAAACAATGCTTAACTTGGATCTTGAATGCTACATCATAACAGTAGTGAACCAAAAAGAAAATAGGGTGGGGGAAATTCCCACCTTATTCTCATTTAGCCACACAATAATATCTTAGGAATGCAAATTGGATTGACTATCAACCTCAAAGGTGAATCAATTCTCAACAGGGAAGAACTATGAGGGGTTTCTTTAAGCTTTGAGGGGTTCACCACCAAGCAAAATCTTGGAAAAGACAACTTAACATTCAACTCACAAAACCTAGTAATGCAAGCTAAATGAAAGATGCAAATGATGAAATTAAGCAATAGAAAGTTATGATGTATGTACCTAGGAAGTTTGAAGATGTGATGAGGATTTCAAAAATGCAAAAATACTGTCAAAATATGCTAGGGAGGACTAAGACACCCTTACTAGATTTTCTTAGTCTCGCTGCTATTTTTTAGGGCAGATGCAAAATCTTCATATGCTGGAATAGGATCCAAAGGAATCTCTACAAAATTTCACTTGGAGGACTAAGACACCCTTGCTATTGAATTAGTACCACTTTGATTTTTTGAAATCTCTAAATGTGGTCTTGAGGTTCAAGGTCTACAGTTCCTTCTTCACCAAGTCTTTAGATCTGAACCTATAAATAACCTGCAAAAAAAGGAAATTTGATTGATTGTTTATGGGGGTTTTCCTTGGTCAAACCCCTTGTTTGGTAATTAAACCTTGATGAAAATTCATAAACCTAAAAATGGAAATGTGTGTGTGCCCTAATCTTAAGTGTGTCTAATATTATGCAAACTCGAACATGTAGAAACACTATTCAAATGTATTAGAATAGAATTCCTAAGATGCAAATGAAGATGACCTACAAAGGATATCTCTAATCACCCTAATAAGTCATAAACATGAAATGTAACTTCCTTAGGAAAAAAATAGAACAATAGTGGAAGATGGAGTCAATCAAGAAACAAGTCCTTAGGCTTCGAAGTATGGCTAGTTGCATCTCCAAACCTAGAATCTCTCATGATCCTCCAGAGGAATCCATCATTAGTCTTTGGAAATGCTAGATCTTGACTTGGAAATGGATTTGAAAAACTTGCAAAAACACAAGAGAAGGCTGCTCCAAGACTTCAATTCCTTGCTTCTTGAAACTCTCCTTCAACTTGCTTCTTCTCTCTTCAAAAATTAGGTGAAAATGGGTGTGAATCTTACGTTTATAGGAATTCCTATCTAATAACCCAATTATTAGATTCCAAAGGATGACAAAACGTCAAATTAATTTAAATATTTTTATTTCCCACTCTTAATTCTCAAAAATAAAGCACTTAGGACTAAGATTCCCTAGGTGGCGTCTTGGTCCCACTAAGGGGGACTAAGACACCACCAAGGGTGTCTTGGTCCCACAAGACTTATTTTATAATTTTGAAAGGTAGGTTACCAAGATTAACGGTTGAATATAGATTTTGGTAATGTTTACAGTTGAAATATGCCTCGGGATGCACCAAAAGGGGTCTTAGGGGCCCATAATAAGTGACCTAAAATAGGTCCAAATTAAGTGTGAAAATGTAAAGGTATGCATTTTTCTACATTACAACTAGCTCAACAACATGTTTGATGCATTATGCCTTTGACATGATGATGAATCTTAGATTGCTACAACAAATGATGAATAAATATTCCCTTGAATGCTTTATAAATTCACTTGAATGCCCTTGAATACTCTTATGAACTCTTGTAATCACAAAATTTCTATTAGGAATGCTCTCTTAAATTTCTTAGGTGAAAATGAGTGAAATAACCTTGTATTTATACTTATTTATGCCAAATTCCTCGAAATTACAACACTACAAGTTGACATAAGATCTAGGAAGATAAAATATTTCCAAAAAATTTAATTTAAATAGGTCATGATTAGAGTGGGACTCATATGCCCAAGGTGGCGTATGAGTCCCAATGGCTCAAAACTAGGGCACAAACTCTAATATAGATCTTGTTTAATGCAAAACTTGAAATCAGTTCCTGAGACCTAGGTGAGACTCATACGCCCAAGGTGGTGTATGAGTCCCAGATCACTAAATTTGGAACAAATGACCCAAAACACTAAATTATGATTGGTCATTTAATAAATGTCAAAATTATCTCTAGAAAAATGCATTTAATAAGGCTTGTGGATGCAAAATAGGGCTAATTAAGACATAGATAAGCCCAATTAATTAATAAAACCCTAGATTAATGTGAAAGTGTTAGGATACACTTTAGAACATCTTAAATAAGTCACCATTAAGTTTATTTAGTTTACAAGGGCACTAAACTTAATGTGAAGGTGTAAATAAATACACTTTACAACACTAAATTAAGAAAAAGTTAGGTTTACTTAGCTTAAAAGGATCCTAAAACTAATTTGAATGCATAAAACACATTACAACACTAGATCAAGGTGAAATTAGGCTCATTTTAACATTAATTATTTTGAAATTAAGTGCGAAAATGTAAAGGGCAACATTTTTCGTCACTACATTTAGCCCCAACTTTAGTGAGAGGAGGAACTTGCTTCAAACTCACACAAAAGTAGACATTCAAGAGGGGCCCAAGTGTATTGATGTGGATGGTCTAGGATAAAAAATATTGAAGGAGGTGGTCAAGCCCCCAAGATCCAGGATCCTACCTCAGAATGACATAAGCACAAAAGGACACACACAAGGTGTATGGTATGTAGTATCAAGATACACACATATAAAATGTCAAAGATATATAAAGATGAAAAAAAAGAAAGAAAAGGTGGATCAAGAATCAATTGTTTGTCTCACACATTTTGGATTAGATCTAAGATATTTGTCCAAAAATACAAGCTCACTCTAAGGCAACAAAACTTCAAGATGTCCAATAGGTGAGTATCCAAAAGGGTGGCTTACAAGTGGAACATGTTGTCCACTATGTAAACCAAATGTATGATCACAAGGGCTAGTGGAACCTTAGGCCATCCACTAGGTTAGCCCCCAGAGAGGTGAGACACATACAAACGCAATCGGTATAGGCTCACACACACAAGCAAGTGGCTATGGGAAAGTCACGCCTAAGATTGGATCCCATACGTACAACCATACCAAAGCTATACCTCTTGATAACTTTGATAAGGCACCACACAAAAATAAATTTCAAGCTTCATGAGGCAAGAAAAGCTTCGTATGCTTGAATCTCATGAACAAACAAGATGGAATTTCAAGTAAAGTGTGTTATGCAAGGTGGCCATATAACAAATATTGTAAATGTGAAATAGTGTAAAGGTACATTCAAAGGGATTTTTATTATTTCATGTAAGGTATCTTCTTAGGGAAAATTGTTCCTAATATCTCCAAGAGAGGATGAGAAAAAGAAATATCACACTCTCAAAGGATATCAAGCCCAATAACACCACCAAGAAAAGGACGCATCACAATAATAAATAAAATTGTATAGTGAAACATGAGTGTCGATGTATGTCCCCACTTTAAAGTGGTTGCTAACACCATTGATGTGAGAAATTTCTTTAAAGTAGAAGAAGACATGATAATTTATTCAAAAAGCCCTATGCCAAGTCATATGTTCTAGAATGAAACTACATCATGAATAAGTATGTCACATGCGAGCCAACTTAAGGCATGTCTTCGAGATCCCAAGGTTGCTCTTATATATACATGGGAGCAGTCAACTAGCCAAAAGAGACAACAACAAGTGACATATGAGGACAAGGCTAATTAACCCATTTCCCCCACTTAGTATAAGACAAGGATGAGCTGAAATGATATGAAAATAATTATCAATTAGAGGAACGAGGTGCTTCAACACAAGGAAGAGCACCACACTCCTTAAGATGTTGAATTTTGTTACCCAAAACTTTACATTCATTAGTAGAATGACCACGAACTCTATGATATGCACACAATGAATTCTTTTAGTAAACTTTCTTTCATATCCTTGGAGGGAGGGATATCAAATGATCTTGGAGGAGTCTCGACAATATACTCTCTTCATCAAAAGTAGAAGATATTCCTTTATTTTGTGACAAAGATGTCTCTTGCTTAGTACAAGGTGTCATAGTTACAAAAGACTCTTAAATTGTGAGATTTTTTTTTCTTCTTTATAGGAAGGTGTAAAATCTAACATACTCCAATCGTTAGTGTTTTGTGTGATGACACTTATAATAAGCAAATATTTCTCTATTTCTTTCAAAGGACAATAATAAGGACGACTAGTGTCTATCAGTTCAGGATGCACTAATGTTAAAGTTGGCTTAGAGGAGTCTTTTGTAATAGTGTTGACATTGAATGGCTTGTTTATTTCTTTCAAGGGACATTAACCAAGACCACTAGTCATTCCTTGCATGTTAGGCTCTATAGGGACATGGATACCTTTTTCTTTAGCACCACATCATTTTCCCTTATATCCAAGTTTCTTCATAAGTTCATAACCTTTTCCATAAAGCTATTTCATTTCTTTAGGATTCAATGGTTATGCATAATCAGTTTTGCCAAAGTTTTTTGTGTAATTTCCTTGATCTTCTAAAGTAGTTAAGGTGGATGCTTTCAAAGGTTTATTTGAGTTTTGTATTTACAATACTACTTTTTCTTTTCCCTTTTCAGATTCTTTGTTATTATCTTGTATTCTTCCATGAATGTTGGTGTGAAATATAAGGAACCTCAATCATATTCTAATAGTTTTGACACTTTTCCTATCTCTTGTTTCTCTTCATTTATTGGTTCTATGTTCGAATTTTGAATTAATGTGTTTAGAGGATTTGTCTTTCCTTTTTCAACTTGTAAGCAAATTTCAGGCTCAGGGTCTATTTCAACTTGGTACACTTTATTTTTATAGACATATTTCATGATACGATGAAGAGTCGAAGGCACCGTATGCATCTCATGGATCCAAGGTCTTCCTAAAAGAAGATTGCATGAAAGATCATGAGGCATGACATGAATAGGAGTTTTTAAGGTAGCCTTTCCAATTTTAATAGGAAAATTAGTCACACCAAGCAGTTGCTTTCCTACATTGTCAAATCCTCAAATCGATAAGGAATCAGGTTCAATTATCAATTTATCCATGCCAATTCTATCCAAAAGTTTCACAATATACACATTAAGAGTGGATCCATTATAAAAAATGGTTCACTTTATTCCCATCCTATTATAGATAACTATTATCATGAAGGCATCATTTTTCTTTCTCATTTCAAAAGGGGGTAGCTCATATTGATGAAAATTAATGTCCATGTTGTTTGGTGTTATAGCTTGAAATTGGGTTACCACATCATTTGATTGCATAGTAGGGGGTAGGAACTTGTTGTAAAGAACTTTGAAGCATGTTGTGATAATGAGGGGATGCTTGAATAAGGTCCCATAATGATATGTTAGCAAGGGTATTCTTTATTTGTTCAACAAGATCATACTCCTTTCCACTTTGGAAAGGAAAAACTGGGGCACTGGGAAGGATAGGGTTAGGTAGTGGGAGGGATGTTGAAGGTGTTTTTCTTGGTTGCAAATTCTTTCTAGTGTTATATGTATGAGCAACAATATTATAACTTTGTTGTTACGAAACATTATTCTTAGGTGGGTAAAGGATAAGTTTGGATTTGTTTTCAGTTTTTGGTCATTGTGAAGGTGGTTAAGGAATTAGAGGATTCTTAGGATTTCCTACAAGGTATGTAGGAGGTCCATTAATCAAGGGAGATCTAATGGACACTTCTGCATTCATATCCTTAGCAGTTTCATTTTGATGTTTTTGTAATGAAGGGAAGTCTAGTGTCATCTTTTCACCATCATCTAAGGAATTCAAATCACCATTGTTTTAAAGAAATGTTTCCATGTCATTTTCTTGCACCATGATATCCTCCCTAGGAGGAGAGTTTTTAGGATAACTACAAACTATATGTTCATGGCATTCAAAGGTTGGTTCTTCAAAAATGACTTCATCACAAGTAAGGGAGTTATCAATGGTTCGATTGTCATGTTTATCAATGATGGCATCCTCTTGTTCAATAATGTTTTCCCTAGGGTGAGAGAGGAAAATAGGATTCTCATTACTTTCATTGGTTTGATCTTCGAACACTAAAATATCTTCTTCACAACTAGGAGAGATACTACGAGAAGGAAAAATGTGATTGTCACGATTGTCCATGATTTCTTTCCTATTTTCTAAGGCCTCATTCTCTTGTTCCATGCTATATACCCTAGTAGGAAATATTTCAAGAGGTTCATCACATTCCATGATTATATTTTATAAAGTAACTTCATCACAAATAGGGGAGGCATCAAGGGAAGGAAAAGTATGATTTTCATGTGCACAAATGATTTGATCCTCTTGTTAAAACATACCCTTCCAAATGTTAGGAACATTAGGAAGGGGAGAAATAATGCTATAACTCTCAATCATAGGATCTCTTGATACCAACATATCCTCTTCACAAATGTGTTTTTCAAGATTTTTCATGATTGTATCTTCTTTCATTAAAGCATTCTCACAAGTAGGGGAAGTGTTAAGAAATGTTTCAATGATCTCATCATCTTTTTTCCTAACATCTTCCAATGTGGGAGGAGGAGAGGGATAATCAAGAATCTCAATGATTGTACCTTCTTTCACCAATATACCTTTATCACTAATAGGAGAGGTATCTAGAGAATAACAATTATGATTGTTATGTTTGTCTACGCTTGCATCCTCTTGTGTTATGTCATTCTTACAAATCTGATAGATACTAGGAGGGTATCCAACATGCTTGTCAAATTTTTCATTTTTCTTTCCTATATTATTGTCATGAGTAGGGAAAATAGAATCATACAATCCATGTGATACTCTAGGGACACTAAATTATTGAAAAGAAAACATGCTAACATGAAAAAGTAAGCTATCTAAATTATGAAATATTTCTAAAATTTAAACAAATGTCCTACAAATCTAAAACTTTTAATTTATTGAAATGAATTTTGAAATGATTTAAAAATGACTTCACTACATGGATGATTTGACCTAGATACATAAAATAGTTGTTCTCAAAACTTTCCAAACTGATACTATAGGTTATTAGCAAGCCTAGGAAATATAGAAATGAGGTTTCTCAATGTTGTAAATGGTAGTTTTAGGCCTAATCTAGGAATAAATCACCTAGAGGTGTGTATGAGTCCTAGTCAGGGTTTTTTAGGGATTCAAATGCTAAAAAATACACAACACACAATTCATAGAAAGTAGGAAAAACAACCTGTACTGGGACAAAATCGCCTAGAGGGGTTTATGAATCCTAGATTAGAGTTTTTGCAGAAATTTCATAAAAATCTAAGTGAATACTAGGTTTTCTGGTTTGCATGATGTCTCGACTAAGTGCGATTACAAATTTTAGATGAAATTTAGTGATGCAAGATACAAAAATGCAACCTATATGCACTTTTCACTAATGCAAGATTTTGAAACCCTAGATGCAAATTAACTAATGCAAAACCTAATGCAAAGTTAATGCAAGCTAGATCTAGGTCTATGATGCACTCCAAATCAGAAATGAGGTGTTCATGTTGGGTTCACCAAAATGAAATGAAGGAAATAGGGTGCTCCAATCTCTTGGGAAGATGGAACTTGGGTTTAGGACCTATTTCACTTAGTTTCACTCAAGGTAACCTTAGAGATCTCAATCCAAGGATGGAGTAAGTGAAAGAGATATGCTAAAGGTTGTTCTAGGGTGTGATTAAGGACTAAAAGGGGGTTCACCACCAAGCTAGGGCTTGGAAAACTAGTAACATGCAAAAACTAATGATAAAACCTAATGATGTGCAAGAATTAAGTAAATGATCTAGAAGTAAACTCAACTCAGAACAGTAAATTGGAAAAGTATAGAGGTTCATTTGGGAAGATGAAAGTGCTTAGAAGAAGGCCTAAAATCCTAAAAATACTAATTTTAATGCTCACTTGGACTCATACACTAGGTTGGGAATATTAGTCCTAGATTAGGGTTTCTAGGTGGAAATAAGAATCTGGTAGTGGAGAGTCTGAATCTCCTAAAATATGGAAAAATCACTATATTGGGACTCATACACTATAAGTGGTGTATTAGTCCCATTCTTCTTTTTTGGAGGGTCAAGATCTAAATCTTTTCTGCTATCTCTACTCTTCATTCCACATTTTGTTTTCGGATCTAAAACTTTGAATTATGGTCTGTAGGTGAATTTTCATGAAGATAACAACTTTGTGATAAATTGAAAACTTTCCATAATATTGCAAATCAATCCTCAAAGAATCTTTAAGCTCCAAGACACCTAGATCTGCAATCACACATGTAGAGAGAGATAAAAACTTGTTGTTTGTTAGTAAATAGGGGTTTTCCTTGGTCAAAGCTTGCTTAGGTAATTAAACCAAATGATGAAACAATGAAACATGGAAATGTAACATGAAACATGAACAATGATACCTTGAATGATGTCTTGCAATGTAAATATGAAATCTAACATGAAGTGACCATGAAGAATGTAGATCTTGATCTTGAATTGGATATGAAACAATGCTTAACTTGGACCTTGAATGCTACATCACAACACTAGCTCAACAACATGCTTGATGCATTATGCCTTTGACATGATGATGAATCTTGAATTGCTGCAACAAATGATGAAGAAATATTCCATTGAATGCTTTAGAAATGCTCTTGAATGTCCTTGAATACTCTTATGAAATCATGTAATCAAAAACTTGCTATGAGGAATGCTCTCTTGAAATTCTTAGGTGAAAATGAGTGAAATAACCTTGTATTTATACTTATCTATGCCAAATTCCTCGAAATTACAACACTACAAGCCAACATAAGATATAGGAAGATGAAATCCCGCCAAAAAATGAATTTAAATTAGGTCCTGATTAGAGTGTGACTCATATGCTTAAGGTGGTGTATGAGTCCCAATGACTCAAAACTAGGGAAAAAAACTCCAATACAGGTCTTGTTTAATGTGAAACTTAAAATAAGGTCTCGAGACCTAGGTGGGACTCATATGCCCAAGGTGACGTATGAGTCCTAGATCACTAAATCTAGAACACAAGACCTAAAACACTGAATTATGACTGGTCATACAATAAATGTCAGGATTATCTCCAAACAAATGCATTTAATAAGGCTTGTGGATGCAAAATAGGGCCAATTAAGACAAAGATAAGCCCAATTAATTAATAAAACCCTAGATTAGTGTGAAAGTGTTAGGATACAGTTTACAACACCTTAAATAATTCACCATTAAGTTTATTTAGTTTACAAGGGCCCTAAACTTAATGTGAAGGTGTAAATAAATACACTTTACAACACTAAATTAAGGAAAAAATAGGTTTATTTAGCTTAAAAGGATCCTAAACCTAATGGGAATGTGTAGAAAACATTACAACACTAGATCAAGGTGACATTAGGTTGATTTTAACATTAATTATTCCTAAATTAAGTGCAAAAATGTAAAGGGAAACATTTTCCATCACAATATATATGTGTATGTGTGTGTGTATAATGTGGTGGCATAAAATAAATATAATATGAAATAGGAAAATAAATAAATGAATCAAAAAATTTGTACAATAAATCTCATTGTCATTGTTGAAATCATGTTCCTTTGAAGTATTTTTTCAAGAATCTCATGTGCCTTATTTATTTCTTACTTTCTTTAAACATGTCTATAGGTAGATGCAACTACAACATTTGATAAAAAGTCAAGTTTCTTTCTATTTTTAAATAAATTCTATCAAGAAAGAAAACTTCTTTTATTAACATATTTGTATTTATGTTAATGACAACTTTCATAGCATTTGTCAAAAAATAAGTCATATTATTCCAAAATATTGACTCTTTATTTACATATGTGATGTAGTAATGTATAATAATAATGCATATTCTAGACTAGCATATATCTTAAATCTTATAACTAAAAGATCCAAAGAGATGTTAAATTCAAGCTACTCATTTATCCTATGTAACAAATTCAATAGAGGTACCTCCAAAATATATTTATTAGTGTCCTTTATGTATATTTATTTATGATATCTATTGTTATCTGGATCATATTTACATAAAAGTGATTGGTTCCAAATATAGAATTCACTCTGGTTATAATCATAATTCCTAAGTTTAAATCTTGATGCTAAACATCCTATTAGCACACACTAGAAACAATTACATATTTGCATGTTCAAGTATCTCTTTTTATCATAATACTATGAGTTGAAGATTTTATTGGGAGCATGGATAAATAATTGAGATTATTTTTATGAATAAGTGTCTTATTTATTAACTTAGATAAGTATTTATATTAGGAATCAATAAAAAATGGTAGATAAAAAGTTCACACCCCAAAGTCCAAGTTAGTTTTTAAAAGATAAATCCAATGAGAAAAAAAGAAAGAAAATATCTAAGAATAAAGAAATAAATAATTAAGAGGTGGAGGAGGATCACAATCATCTAGCTTTCCTTAGACATAAAGGATATCTTAGCCATGAAGAAGTAGCACCTATCATGTAATCATACCTTCCTCTTTTGCGTTCTTAACTATGAGATTGAGTATCAAGACTAGGAGAAATGGTGACAACTTAATGATGAAATTTTACACTATTATAACATCAAGAGACACCTTGGTTATGATAGTAAGAGGAGGTTAAAGGTTTTCAAGATGTTGGATGAAAACCATGAGTATATTGATTCCTTCATTTCCTAATATGTGTAGATTGATTCCTTAATTTATTAGGTGGAAATTATAATAATGTGGTTGGAAATAATTTCTTCCACATGGATTCAAATTACATCCATTATGAGAGGAGATACCCTCATAGTAGGTTGATTGAATATAACTTTTACTAGCATACATGGTGTATCACTTTAATCATGCAAATGTGGCTAAATGTGGGATACTTCAATTACACCTTTCTTAACTTGCATTAAAATTTAAAATACAATATTATAAAAAAATAAAGATGTAGTTGAGATAAGTGTATATAAAAAAAAAAA